>PVJD01011357.1:0-46871 GCA_004026545.1 Mormoops blainvillei | reverse complement strand
CTTTGGACAGGTGATGAGGAAGTGTACTGTGGGCAGAAACCATAGCAGGTTCAAGACCCTCAGGTGGGAGTGTGGCTGGTGTGATCCACAAGGAGCAAAAAGGGCCACATGGTTGCAGCAAAGCAAGCAAGATGAAATATGGGCTGCATAATCTGAGAGGTAGAAAGGGGCAGGTGAGGTCCTGATTTACTGGTGGGAGCGGCTGTTGAGACAGAGGTCCCTGCAGGGTTTTGGCCAATACTTACGCTTTTAAAAATGACTCTGGGTGAGGTCGAAGATAGTGGTGGCATAGGAAGATGCTAGATTCGCCCCCTCCCATGAGCAAACACAAATATACACATATACTGTGAGCAATTACTGCAAGAAAACTAAGGGCTGAGTAAACAGCTTTTGAGCAACAAGCAGAGAAATGAATAGAGAAGCCTGGGAAGCCACAGGGGCCCTCTGGGAACTGTGGCAACTGTCAGGGCTGGAGGAGATGGTGAGCGCCGTTGTTCACGTCCCCCTTCACTTTCATAAGGCAGGTAGGAACTTTATTTGGGTGTTTTGGCCTACCTGCAAGATAACCATAGTGTGTCCCCAGTTACACTACCCAGAGCCTTTTGCCTCCAAACAAAGGAAGCTGGCAGGAACAATGGGACTTCATATGCACCTGCTGCCCTCCCTCCAGGGAGCCACTCCAACCCTCAAGCTAGGACTCCCAGTGCTGTAAGCGCCTGACCACTCCAACCAGCCTTCTAAAGCTACCAGCAATAAAGCCTACATGGAGATAACTCTACACAAGACTACTTTCTATACAACAAATGCGAGACTGTACAGACAAGGCCGCGGAGCCATGGGAGCTCTCTGGGTCAAGGATGCCAGTAAGCACCATTGTTTATGTTCCTCTCCACCTCCATAGGGTGGGTGGGGGCTCCATTCAAATGCTCTGGCATATCTATAAGATCACTACAGTACGTTCCCAGCTGTAGTACCCATTTTGCTCTTGAACAAGTGAACAAGCAGAAGCAACAGGGCATTACTACATGCACTTGGCCTCCCCAACCAGAGTCTCTCCCACTTGGTAGACCAGTGCCCAGGTTACCTTAGCACCTGCTTGGCTCTGATCAGCCTGCCAAAACCACCCATCACAAAGAGCCCACGCAGAAGCCAGTTCTATATAACGCCACTTTTTAAAGACTGGGAGAAATAGCTATTGTGTCCAATTCATATAAACAAACATGGAAAGTCAAACGAAGTAAAACAAACAAACCCAGAACCTCTCAAAAGAAGGAACCTGTTCAAATGAAGGAACAAGAAAATTCCCCATAAAAAAAGCCTCTAAAGAAACAGGTAATTTGCCTAATAAAGAATTCAAAGAAACGGTCATAAGGATGCTCACCAAACCTGAGTGTGGAATAGAGAAACTAAGGGATAATTTCAACAAAGAGAAGATATAATAAAGAACAGGCAGACCTGAAGATCACAATAACTGACACACACACAAAAAAACACACCAGAAGGAATCAACAGTAGATTAACTAACAGAGAAGAAACAATCAGTGACCAAGAAGAAAAACTAGTGGAAATTTACAAATCAGAACAGCAAACAAAAAATTTTTGAAAACAGGCATAGTATGAAGAACCTCTGTGATAACATCAAGTGCTCAAACAGTCCCATTATAAGGATCCCAGAAGAAAAAGAAAGGAACAAAAACCTTATTTTAAGAAATAATGGCTGAGTCCTGACTGGTTGGGCACCATCCTGAACCAAAAGGTTGCCAATTCGAGTCCAGCTCAGAGCACATGCCTAGGTTGCAGGCCAAGTCCCAGGATGGGGGTATGGGAAGCAACCAATTGAAGTCTTTCTCCCTCTCTTTCTCCTTCCCTCCCCTTCTCTCAAAAAATAAATAAATAAATAAATAAATAAATAAATAAATAAATAAATAAATAAATAAATAAAATCTCATGGCCTGGCTGGTGTAGCTCAGTGGATTGAGTGTCGGCCTGCGAACAAAGGGTCACCAGTTCCATTCCACACTGAGGGCACATGCCTGGGTTGCAGGCCACATCCCTGGTAGGGGGTGCGTGAGAGGCAAACACACATTGATGTTCTCTCCCTTTCCTTCTCCCTCCCTTCCCCTCTGTCTAAAAATAAACAAATCTTAAAAAATAATAAATAACTAAAATCTTTTAAAAATATGGCCCATTTATATGCTGCCTATACGAGGCTCACTTCGAATTGAAAGACACATTAAGAATGAAAGCAAAGGCATTGAAAAAGATATTTCATGCAAATAAAAACAAAAAAGAAAGCTGGGGTAGCAATATGCGTATCAGACAAAATAAATTTTAAAACAAAAATATCTTTAAAAAATATATAAATAAGGAAATTACATAATTATAAAGGAGTCAAGCCAAGAAGAGGATATACTGGTAAATATCGTCACACCAAACATAAGAGCACCTAAAGATATAAAGCAATTATTAACAGACTTAAGGGGAGAAATCCATAGTAATACAGTAATAGGAACGGATTTTAATACTCCACTCACATCAATGGATAAATCATCCAGAGAGAAAATTCATAAGGAAATAATGGCCTTAAATATCACATTAGAAAAGGACTGATTTAATAGACATTTATAGAACATTTTATCCGAAAGTGGCAGAGTACACACTTTTTCAAATGCCTGTGAAACATTTTCAAGGATAGATCACAGGCCACAAAATAAGCCTCAAATAATTCAAGAAGACTGAAATCATATCAGGCTACTTTTCTGACCCCAATAGAATGAAAATGGATATGAACTACAGAGAGAAAACTGGAAAAAACACAAATACATGGAGGCTACACAACATGTTACAAAACAACCAAAAGATCAAAGAGAAAATAAAATATTATCCTGAGACAAATGAAAATGAAAATACAACTTTTTCAAATTTATGGGATGCAGCAAAGGTAGTTCTAAAAGGGCAGCTCACAGCTATGCAGGCCTGCCTCAGGAAGAAAAATGCCAAACACAACCTAACTCTATTCCCAAAGGAACTATGAAAAAAACAACACGCAAAACCCAAAGTAAACAGAAGCAACAAATATTTAAAATCAGAGCAGATATAAACAAAATAGAAATTTAAGAACTAATAGAAAAGATCAATGAAACTAACAGCTGGTTATTTCAAAAGATAAACAACATGGACAAACCTTTAGCCAAATTCATCAAGAAAAAAAGAGAGAAATGCAAGAGAAGTTAAAACCAATACCACAGAAATACAGGGCCTGGCTTAAATAATGCCCAATTTTTATTATAAAATCATAAGCATGTAATTCTGTAATATAACAATATCACACTCAAACACACCACATGACATTTTAGGTGAAATGTTCAAATTAAAATGGTAAATGATTACACCCATATTATTACCCTACCAACCACACCCAAGCAGGTCTCACTTCTGCTGGACCCTGCACAAAGAATCATTAAAGAATACTATGAACAATTATATGCCAACATATCTAACAATCTGAAAGAAATGAATAAATTTCTATAAGCATATAGCCTTCCTAGACTGAACCAAGAAGAAACAATCTAAACAGACTGATTATTAGCAATGAAATTGAAGCAGTAATCAAAAAACTCCCAACAAATAAAAGTCCAGGACCAGACAGCTTCACAGGTGAATTCTACCAAACAGTCAAAAGAAGAATTAACACCTATCTTTTTTAAACTATTTAAAAATATTGAAAAGGAAGGACTGCTTCCAAACTCATTCTACAAAGTCAGCATTACCCTGATACCAAAATCAGACAAAGGCATTACAAAAAAGAAAATTAATTATATGTCAATATCCTTGATGAACACAGATGCAAAAATTCTCAACAAAATATTAGCAAACTGGATTCAACAACACATTAAAATACACCACGACCAAGTGAGATTCATCCCAGGGCTGCAAGATGGTTCAACATTCATAAATCAGTGTCATATATTACATTAACTAAATAGGGAATAAAAACCATATGATTATCTCAATAGGTGCAGAAAAACATGTGACAGAATTCGACATCCTTTTATGATAAAAACTCTCAACAAAATGGGTGTAGAAGGAACATATCTCAATATGTTCTTCAATATGTTTGTCATAAAGGTTATATATGTCAAACCCACAGTTAATATCATACTCAGTGGTGAAAATCTGAATGCTTTTCCTCTAAGATCAGGAATAAGGATGCCCACTATCAACACTTCCAGTCAACATAGTACTGAAAGATATAGCCCAGCAATCAGACAAGAAAAATAAATAAAAGGTATCCAAACCAGAAAAAAAAAAAAAGAAGTGAAAGTCTCATTACTTGCAGGTGACATGATATTATAAAAGAAAATCCTAAAGACTCCACCAAAAAAGCTATTAAAACTAATAAAAGAATTCAGTGAAGTTGCAGGATATAGAATCAAAAATCTGTTGCATTTCTATACACCAATAATGAATGACCAGAAGGAGAAATAAGAAAACAATCCCATTTACAATTGCATAAAATGGTCCTGGCTGGTATGGCTCAGTGGACTGAGCACTGGACTGTTAACTGAAAGGTTGCTGGTTCGATTCCTGGTCAGGGCACATGCCTGGATTGTGGGCCAGGTTCCCAGTTGGGCATGGGCGAGAGGCAACTGATGGATGTTTCTCTCACACATTGATGTTTCTCTTCCTCTCTTTCTCTCTCCCTTCCCCTCTCTCTAAAAATAAATAAATAAAATCTTTTTTTAAAAAAGCACAAATTGTATAGGAATACCTTTAACCATGGTGAAAAACGTGTGCTATGAAAACTGTAAGACACTGAAGAAAGAAACTGAAGAGGACACAAATAAATGGAAGGATACCATGTTCATGAATTAGAAGGATTAAAATGACCAGACTACCGAAAGCAATCTATAGATTACAGGCAATCCCCATCAATATATCAATGGCATTCTTCTCAAAACTAGAACAAATAATCCTAAAATTAATAAGGATTCAAAAAAAGGCTGTGAATAGCCAAAGCAATCTTGAGAAAGAACAAAGTGGGAGGTATCATGAGCCCTGATTTCAAACTACACTATAAAGATATAGTAATCAAAACATTATGGTACTGGCATGAAAACAGATGCATATAGATCAATGGAACAAACTAGAAAACCCAGAAATAAAACCCTTGCTTATATATTCAATTAATTGACAAAAAAGGCAAGAATATACAATGAAAAGGCAGTCTGTTCAAGAAGTGTGTGGGAAAACTGGACCACTCTCAAAATAGATTAAAATGAACTAAAAATAGATTAAAGTCTTAAATGTAAGATCTGAAGCCATTAATACTCTTAGAAAAAAACACAGACAGTAAACTCTTGAGATACCACTCTTAGTAATATCTTTTTGGATATGTCTCCTCTGGCAAGGGCAACAAAAGAAAAAATAAACAAATGGGAACATCAAACTAAAAAGTTCTTCACAGCAAACGAAACCATCAACGAAACAAAAACTTAACCTACTGAATGAAAAAGGAGATATTTGCCAATGAAACATCCAGTAAGGGGTTAATGTCCATGTCCAAAATATATAAGGAACTCATAAAAAACCAAAAAACTATCCAATCTGAAAATATGTATACAATGGAATATTATTCAGAAATAAAAAAGAATGAAATCTTGCCATTTGTAACAACATGAATGGACCTAGAAGGTTATTACCCTAAATGAAATAAACAAAGACAAATACTGAATGCTATTACTTACATGTGGAATCTAAAAAAACCAAACAAAAAAGAAACAGACCCACAGATATAGAAATCAAGCTGACAGTTGCCAAGGGGAAGGGGATGAAGGAATAGGCAAAAAAGAAGAAAAACAAAAGATTGCTCTGGTGGTGTATGGAGAATATGCTTCAGGCGTGTAAGACTGGAAGCAGAGAGACTACGTAGGTTGCTACTGCCATAATCCAGGCTGGATGTCATGGTAGCTGAACCAGAATGGTACTTTGGAGAAGCAGTAGAGTGTTCGGACTGGAGAAATATTTTAAAGGTAGTGGCAACAAGATTTTGTTATGAGATTAGTACAAAATGCAAAGTTAAAAGATGTATTAAATATTCACCTGATTCTTATACAACTCAAAATACTTTTAACTTCTATAACTTAAAATACTCAGTTTTAAAGATGTAAAAACTACTTACACTGGAGTCAGACTGCAAAAAGAGATCCCGCAAAGTTTTCTTAATTCCCTCTTCACGTTTTGTCATGTATAATTAAAAGAAGTTAATGAATAACAGTGCTGAGACCCAAATTTCAAAAGGTTGGTGGCAATCCACTAGATGTTTAATAGGTACTTGTTCAATAGAATAGTATACAGAATCACCAAAAACCAGTCTTCAAGCCATTCTAATGTTTTACCCAAAATACAAAGACTCCAAATGAAATTAGATTATTTAAAAATAATGCATGTAAACTTTAAGGACTAAAGTTATAAAAAAAGCTCTAGATATGAGGACTAAGTATATATTTTTATATAAGATGCCCATGAAAGACTACCTGTCTCAAATGATGCTATGCTAAATTATGATTATTCCTCACATAGAACGATTTTAAAAGTACAGGATTATTTTAATGGGCCAGAAGAAAATTCTAGTGGAATCAAAATTTAAATCATTACCAATTAATGGGTTTAGAGTTACTGTGAAAATGTCTTCAGTATTATTTTTAGCATAATTTCTTTTCCAAATCAGCCAAGTTAGCATGCAAACTACCCTATGGAAGTAATGTGTGTAACTGTATCTGTTGCACATATTATTCTATACCCTGGAAACCTACTGCATTCCAGCCTTGAAATGCTAAATAGGTTGAGAAACTCAAATATGTACAGCTTAGCAAAACTCTCCCAGAATAGCTTTTACCCAGAACATCGATCAAGTTCTTTTATCAAAATTGGCAAAAGATCCTAATCCCTTCTTTCTCTACTTCCTGAGTTGTTTTAAAAAAGTAAGTACCTGGCACAGATATAGAATCCTCTGCACACCTGAGACAACTGCTCTAATGATCTGAGGTCCAAATCACTAGACACCACCCATCGGAAGATGTACATCAGGACCTCCATTGGCAGCACTGCAAAAGAAAATCACCCTTTCAGTGACTCTCCTGTGTCATTCTACTGTCATGTTGTCCATGCAGATACATTTATGTATTCCTACAAATTTAGAGATCACATCTCCAGTATTGCTCAGATGTAATGCATGAGTGTATTTACCCAAAGGTTATAATGGTTCTTAACATTGACACAAATCTTAATTTTCAGTATAGACCAGATCTGAAGCTACTGTTATAAAGTATCCCCTCACAGAAGATCATTTTACTACCAATATATATTAAAATAAGTGTGTTAGAAAAATAGTTTACTATATTGGTAATGTGTGTGATCCATACTGCATTTAACAGTAAAAAGTTATTTTCCTCTTCTTAAAAATTTTCAATTGTCCTCTTCTGAAAAGTTCCATAACTAATTAAACACTTACCATATGAAAAGAAAAGAAAAAAAATTCATTTTTAAACATTCAGCCTATATCTCAGGACTACTTGGCTGAAACACTTGATGATACCAGTCAGTATTCCTCCAATTTTCTTAGGACTGCCCCCAACAACTCAAGACACTCATCCTCTTAAATCTTAAATGAAAAAAGTATGGCATCCTTGAACAGCTGCACTACAAACTCTGCTCTACTTCAGACTTTGAAAAGCTTGTAGGTAAACACAAACAGTAATTGTTAACTAGATCTCCAATCGTACTTTAAACGAGATCAATTATCTGGCTTTAAAAGTTTGGAAAACTAATATCTATGGTTAAAGCCTTTCTCGTGGACTTATAACAGGCACAAATTCTCACCTGATATGTGAGTCTGATTGCTCTCAAGTTCAGGTTGACACAGTTTGAGCAGAGACTCCTGAACTGTGAGCTGCTGCTGGAAGTAGGACAACAGATCTGCCATCTTGCTGTCATCATCATTATCCTCAATGCTGCAAAAAGGAGGAAAGTGAATACACTAAGTGCCTCAGTCTACAAACAAAAAGCTTAGAAACTGATTTTTCAGAGCATTTTCAAATCTTCTTTAGAAAAGGTACTCTAAAAGCAACTTCTTACTACTTTTTGCTTTGATGTGATAAAAGTTTATCCTGCCTCACAGGGGTACCATAAGAAGTCTTCTGAAGAAAAAACCTTCAGCAGTTTTAATTCCCACCCAGAAAGAATTAGAATTCAGGGATACAGATGGTGTGATTTAATTAATTAGTTTTACTGTAGAGATTTCATGTGTTAATGAAAAAGGTAATTTCAAATGATTTTTAAAATCTGAAGTAAACATATTCTTTTAAGTGACTAATCCATCTAACTGGATAAAAATCAAATATACAGATGTCATCTGTGGTACTTACCAAGGTTTTCTAACAGGGATGTGCCTTATCACCCTACATTTAGAAAGGGAAATGTGTAATTTAAAAAAATCTCAGCAGGGTCCATAAATCACCTACCAATATAAACAAATGTGTAGTTAGAGTTCTAGAAAAATATCTAGCTTACCATTTCTGCTGAAAGTAACCTTAAAAATGATCAGATATACAAAAAGGTTTGGATGAGGATGAAGTTGGAATACCAGGAAGAGCTTATTATGATACAACAAAGGGCAAGTGTGGATGAGTCTAGATGGATTCGAGGGCTACTTTACCAACATTTTACAAAAGAAAAAAAAAAGCCCAACCAACAAAGAGATTTTTAGGGCCTATTAGATCTGATAAAAAAAGCTAATGTACATCTTTAAAGAACTTTCATAGAATCTGAGTTTGTATAAAGAGATTGCACAGAAAAGAAATGCATCTTTAATGTTTTAATACAAACTTTCCTAACAGCACTTGGAGTCTATTTACTGGGTTCAAATGAGTCTAAATTTTAAAAAGGCTTAGAAAAAGCTCAAATGATTCCTTTTTAGTATGAACTACCTTACACTGTTAAATCTAATTTAGCGAACAATATTATTGGCCCAAATGTTTAAACAGGCAATTAATAATGACTTCACAGGGATGTTTTTAATGTGTCCTATTCA
Organism: Mormoops blainvillei; assembly: GCA_004026545.1. NCBI lineage: Eukaryota > Metazoa > Chordata > Mammalia > Chiroptera > Mormoopidae > Mormoops > Mormoops blainvillei. The sequence goes on along the minus strand of PVJD01011357.1, from coordinate 37,780 downwards.
AAGCTTGTGTTAACAGTATAAGCAGTTAATAAATACTGGCAATAAGCATAAGTTATTGATAAAGATAACTTCTTAATTATTTCATGGCAGCAGTAATATAGTAATAGATTATAAAATATCTCATTACCAAAACTCTTTTTCTAGGTGTTGTTCATTTTAAACCTGACATTCTCTCATGGGTACAAACTGCCTTCTCTTCGGTTATCAGCAAATTGGGTTTTTGGGGATAAAGGGATTGAGCCAAAACAGTTTTATAACTGTTTTGCAAATAGCTTCAAAAGCACTGACTTAAAAACATGTTCTCTTGATCTTTGTCATATAAAACCATCAATGCTACCTTCATGACCGACTTAGGAGCTGGATAAACACAACGAACTGCAGATTCTTGCCTTTTTAAAAAGATCACATTCATTTATTTTTAGAGAGAGGGGAAGTGAGGGAAAAAGAAAGGGAGAGAAATAAGGATGGTTGCCTTTTGTACATGTGACCAGTGAATCGAGCTGGCGACTTTTCACTTTGAGGGACAATTCCCAAGAGCCACAATGGTCAGGGTGAATTGTGGGTTCTTTTAGGAGTGATTATATCCTGCACCTGTAGCCAATGTTACAGTCTTAATGCTATTCTATCTACATACCTTAAGAGAATAATAAACAAAGTCTTGTTATAATTTGGCATTTTCCTAATAAATGAAAGGCCCCTTTTTAAGTAAAAATGTATAGTTTCAAACATATACAAAGGAGAAAGACTAGTATAATGAAAGCCTATGTACCCATCACCCAATTTCAAACATTATTAACATATTTCAATTTTGGCCTAATAACATTTTAATAATTTTGACTTTGAATAGGTTTCAGGAAGTTGAAATACACCCTTTAATTTACTCCTTTCAATAATCACTGCTTTCATAGAAAATTCTTTGATCACTTTATTTCTGTTATGTCTGTTTAAAATGTGCATTTCTATATTTTAATCTTAAAATTTCCCTAATTAAAAAATTTGTGTAACTTTATAAACAAGTCTCTATACTAAAGACTATATGACTTCACATAAAAGCACCACCTTCTTATCATGTTAAGAGTAAACAGGGCAAAGACGCTTAATTTTAACAAACTCTATGTATTACTGTCTATCAAATTATATACGCACTAGCTGTTTCCAACGCCATCACCATCTGGAGACCGGGTATAAGTAATCTTGAACTCTATATCAGGTACAAGTTGCATAGCCCTACGATAAAACTTGATGGCTAAAAGAAGAAATAAAGCTAAATTAGCTATGACCACACATTTTTGTCATTTCCTTTGATTACCCTTAACTGTGGTTTAATTGGGTAACTTTCTTTACAAACAGCCAAATTCCTTTTCTACATGCAACAGTAATTCAGTGAACAAACTTATTTCCAAATCTTACTACTCAGAAATAATGTTTTTCCTAAAGCTAACATGTTATAGAAACTTAATGCTGCATTTTTCTCTTGTCTTTTAGCCCTTCCCATCTTTTTCCTCAGCCTCTTATTATCAGAAGTGATCTTATGTGAATGTCTTTCTTTTGACTTTGAAAAGGCGATTGCCATAGTGCCAATAAATAAAATTTTAAGCAAATTTTTCTTTCTAAAACACAAAGTTAAGGAAAATCGAATGTTTCTTAGTGCGTGGAATAAAGAGAAGTGATTTTTGGAATTTATTCTTCAAATACAACTTTAGTCCAACTGCCTCTTATTTAGCTAATAACCTGTAAAACCTGTTTTGTTTTTAAGTAAATCTCCTGGCCAGGGGGTTTAGAGTTATATTATTTAATGATGTCTTCCATAGAGACATACTAACAGAATGTGGGATTGCAGAGGCTGACCCGACGAAGTCAGTTCAATTCAATACACTCTGCCATATCTTTTTTTTTTTTTTTTACTCTGGGCAAATCACTGCACACTATGTGGAGATGGGAATCTTACAATCTAATGAAGGCTATGGAGAGATATTAACTGGACCCTTTTAATATTTCAAAGTAAAAATATCACTAGAAGAACTTTGCAAATAATAGAATAATTCTGAAAATGTTATTTTGGGGACATATTCAAATGATCCAAGCACAAGAATCTTTTCTATGCCCCATTAGCTTTACTATCACAAAATGAAAGCCCAATTACAAACCTAATATGGTAAACAGCCCCATCACTTTACTTGGGCATTTCTATTAGCTGACTAAAAGAAACAAAGTTAAAGGGTGTTCCTTTACAGACAACATAAATCAGAACTCAGAAAACGTATATTCCTCAATGTATCCTTAACATTTCCCACCCCAGAAATAATTCCACCTTAAAAGAAGCACAGTCTCTTTTTATATGTGACAGTATTTTTAAGACTGTAATAATGAAGAATAAATACTAAAATCTAAATGTAAAAAAAAAAATTCATTTTACTCATCCTACCAATGTTTCTCGGCAATGTTTTTTCGGAAAGAGACAGGTTATATAGAAATACAATTGTTATTTTTGATATTTTAAAAGCCAGTTTCAAATATAGGGAGACTGATGTTCCATACCAAATATATTCTAGTAAAAAAAAATTTCTCAGTAACAAGGAGTTGTTGCTCAGAAATGTCATGACAATATGATCCAGGGCCCTGCGGTTTTACCTTCATAAAGAGCTCCATTTTGTTCTTCTTCTACAGCTTTTAGGAAGAGTTCTCGAGCCTATAAGATAAATGGTGAAAAAAAAAGTTTTCAAAATCGGCATTAAAAATGAGTACGAATAGCAGAAGGATAGCTTTTTCAACAAGTGGTGTTAATACAATTGGACATCCATAGGCAAAATAACAAACCTCGACCTAAACCTCATTACCTTACATAAAAATTAACTTCAAAGTGGATCATGGACTTAAATGTAAAGCTTTTTAAACTTTCAGGAAAAAAAATGATTAAAAAAATCTTGGAGACCCAGCAATACGCAAATTCTTCTACTTGATGCCAAGACCATAATCCATGAAAGTTGATAAATTGGGCCCTGGCTGAGTAGTTCAGTTTGTTGGAGCGTTGTCCTGTACACCAAAAAAGGGTTGCGGGTCGGATCCCATCAGGGCACACACCTAGGTTGCAAGTTTGAACCCTGGTTGGGGTGCAAGAGGTTACCAATCAATGTTTATCTCTCACATCGATAATTTCTCTTTCTTTCTCTCCATTTCTCTCTCTCAAATCAATATATTGTCAGCTGAGGATTAAAAAAAATAAATTGGGCCCTGGCTGGTGTAGCTCAGTGGACTGAGCGTAGGCCTGCGAACCAAAGGTTTGCCAGTTCGATTCCCCAGTCGGGGCACATGCCTGGGTTGCAGGCCAGGTCCCCAGAAGAGGGAGTGCGAGAGGCAACCACACATTGATGTTTCTCTCCCTCTCTTCCCCTCTGTCTAAAAATAAAATAAATAAAATCTTTTTTAAAATTAAAAAAAGTAAATAAACTGATGAATTGAATTGAGCCTCATCAATATTAAAAACTTGTTCTACAAAATGCCCTGTAAAGAAGATTCAAAGACAAACTATAAACTGAGATAAATTATTTATAAGCCACATGTTCAACAAAGGACTTGTATTCAGAATATTAAACAAACAAACAAACAAAAGAAAACCTCTCAAAACTCAACAGTGAAAACATAAGCAATATAATTAGAGAAGATAAACAAATATTTCACAGAGAGGATATAAAGATAAGACTAGCCCATGGAAAGATATTCAGCATCATCACACATTAGGGAAATATAAATTAAAACTACAATGAGGTTTTACTACAAGCCTATGAGAATGGCTAAAGTTAAAAAGTAATGACAACACCAAATGCTGACAAGGATGAGCAAGAGACACTGGATCACTCATACATGGCTGAAGGGAACATAAAATGATCCAGACAGTCTGCAAAACAGTTTGGCAGTTCCCTTTAACCAACAGTGCACTTACCTAGCAATTACATTTTTAGGCCAGAGAAATGAAAACTTATGTTCATGCAAAAACCTGCACATGAATAGTCACAGCAGCTCTATACATAATAGCCAAAAACTGGAAACAACCCAAATGTCCTTTGGCTGGTGAATAAATAAACTGGGGTATGTCCCTAACATGCAATACTACTGAGCAATAAAAAGGAACAAGCTATTGGTACACACCACAACCTGAATGGGTCTCAAAGGATTATGCCAATTTCAAAGGTGTATAATTCCATTTATATAATATTTTTTAATACTAAAATTATAGAGATGGAGAACAGATTAGTGGTTAGGAATGGGTGGGGAGGAGAGAAGGAAGAGAGAGTACAACTGTAAAGGTATATCAAGAGACAGCCTTGTGGTGACAAAACAATTTTGCACCTTGCACAACAGTTACATGAAGCTACACATTAATTACACAGAACTATTTTTATACATACGCACAGAAAAGTGCTTGTAAATCTGGGAAATCTGAATAAGCCCTGTGGCTGTACCAATGTCTATCTCCTAGCACTCTAGCTGTGTAAAATGTCACCATCAAGGGAGCATGGGAGAAGGGTGCAGGAGACTTCCTTTACCAGTGAATCTGTAATTATTTAAAAATTAAAATAAACATAGAAGTTTTGGGTTATCATGGCAGTGACAATTATTTAATGGCAAACTGCTTGTAAATAAAAACTTGGATCTGATGGTGTAAAGATGACAGCCTTTCATCTTATTCCATTCTCTATGGAATAAGAGAATAATAAGAATAAGGTGGTGTGCTGTGCCCACTTCATACGAATAAGTAATAGGAAAGAAGTAAACATTTAAGACAGCTTTTAAAATGTTTTCAATGTGAGGTCTTTGAAAATTTTCCAGAATAAGAAAATGATTAGTGCATCAGTATAAATTTGTTCAATTCAAAATGTAACAAAATATTGCATTAAGACCTTTGGAAAGATGTTAACATTTGAATAATTCTTTCCCTTCTGTAATAAATTTAGAGGCATTAATCTTTTAGAGACCAAGTAAATCTCAGGGGTCTGTAGGTTACCAAAGAGTTCCATGAAGATGGTGCACCTATAAGGAAGATGCCTATGGGAGTAGTTATATCATCCAAAGTACCTAGAAATAGTGGTGGGATGGATAAACTGGTATACTTGTCAAAGTTTTCCCAAGTACAATGTCCATAATACTTAACTTTTCTTCTTTTGCCATTTCTTGCTTTCCTTTGGTATCCACTGCCTTCAGAAAAGGGCCCCTGGATCCTGCTCTGCAAGATCGAGTTTCTAAATTGCCAGAGCCTACACCTGGGGCAAGTTCAAACATCCACTGGGCTCGGAACCTCTGGAGTTGTGCCTAGGGGAGAAGAGTATTTTAGGACTCATCAAGAAAGAGCAGCTCAGCTTGGGAAAAATCTGTCATTAGGTCCAACATCAATTTCCATATGTATGTACAGATTTGAAGACCAGAAATCACTGTCTTTTAAATTATGAAGTTAGTATTATTAAACACCTATTCTAAAATAATTTTTGGCTTAAAATTTTAAAGAATCATGAAACTTGGCCTAAAATAAGACTGTCTACGCAAGAAAAATCTAATGGTATGGGAAAACCAAATTCTAATTAAAATAAAAAATATACGCCATCACTCAGGGACTGAACTTAGATGCTTTCAAATATCTGTTTACTTGAAATACACTACCTAGGAGATGGTAAAATTGCTGCTAAAAATTCTGTATGCAAGTCCAAAGTATCTTTTAACAGCCCTTGTCTTTTTTACTAAGAACAATTTTCTTCTAACATGTATCATTAAATTTTTTTTAAATCTAGAAAAAGTGAAGTTTCCTGTGTGGTGGACTCTGCTGCGCTGCCCAGGTCCTCCTGCGGGAATAAAACTCTGATCACTTCAACTGCTAGGAGAGCAATGGGAAGTAGCCTTCAGCTGGCAGCCCCTTTGGGGTATTCCCTCTGCAGGATCACACCCTCTTCCCAAGTGATTCCTACCCGATGATAAAGCAATGAAAGTACTCAACGACTAAAAAAGCCAGGCTCTCAAAGGTTTTTCCATCCTCAGAACTTCCTCTGGAATAATGAAGGTGCTCCATTAAGACTGTAGGGCAACTCAACTCTTCCCACCTCGGGCTTCCCTCCCTCCGTCCCTCCCCTTTGAGGTGACCAAACAGGTTTATACATTGATTGTGGTGTTGACCCCGACAGCACTGCTTAAGGAACCTCCTACATGGTACTCTTCACCTCCAAGTCTGCCTTCCAGGGAGCCCAACCCTAGATGCCTTTCCTCTCAAAGAAGGCCACTGCCAACAGGATTACATATATTGGTCCAGGCTTTTTCTGTTAAGGTCTATATAAAACACATGCTTTAAAAATTTTTTTCTCTACATTCTGTATACTGTTTTGGTTTTTGTCCCCACCTTCCTACATCTAACACATATACCTCTGATCTAAAGAATCTTTAGCAGCACTCTTTATGTCTACTAGGTAACACATTCCAAATAAACATTACAAAGGTTATGAATTCAGTAAGATGCACTTACTAATTACAATGAATGTTTTTCTATTTCTACGCACAAAGATTGACCCCATCCTTTGAAATGACTGCAGTGTATTTCACTTTGAAATGACTGCAGTGCATTTCAGTGTATTTCAATGATGTATGGATGCATCATTGCTTAACACAAGTGATGGATATTTAGGTTGTATTCCATTTTTCCATATAAACAATGCTACAATAAACATTTTTGTACATGTATGTTTACTCAGTTTCCCCATTTTTTTTCCAAAAGATTTATTTTTAGAGAGAGGGCAAGGGAGGGAAAAAGGGAGAGAAACATCAATGTGCAAGAGAAACATCTACTGGTTGCCTCTTGCATGCCCCCAAATGGGGACCTGGCCCACAACCCAGGCATGTGGCCAACTGGGAACTGAACCAGCAACCTTACGGTTCGCAGGTCAGCACTCAATCCACTGAGCCACACCAGGCAGGACCCCATTATTTCTTTAGGATTAACTTCTTGGACATAGAATCGCTAGTTCAAAGGGAATGTATGTTTCTCATTTTGACCCATATAGCTACTGGACCCTCCAAAAACGTTGCTGCAATTCACACTTTGATGTACGCTACATGACAGTTCCCGTAGCCTGGACAGCAACGGGCATTATTCACCAATCTGATCGTTTAGGAAAATACTAACTATAGATTTAATTTGTATTTTTAAAATTATTAAAGAAGCTAATTATATTTTCAAACATTTAACAGCCATTTATATTATTTTTTCCATTAGCTGTCCATTCGTATCTTTCCATCTTGTGTTCTTTTTGCTAATTCATAAGGATATCTTATATATACTGAGGCTAACAATACTTTGCCCATAGGTGGTAAATAGTTTTTACATACAATTATTTCTCTTTTGACACATTTATTATATCTTTTGCTATATACAGGTTTTAAACTTTTAGGTGGTCAAATCTGTCAATCTTTTTCTTTGAGGTGATGGGTTTTGAGTCATGCTTAAGCCTGGGTCTGAACACTTTAAAACCATATACTAAACTACACAGCAGCAGTTACTGATAAATCTTCTTACAGAAAAAGAAATCCATAAGATAGTTGTAATTTAAGTATTCTACAAACCAGTATGAAATGCAGTTACACTCAATGCACATAAACCTATAATTCTTCACAATTATGACCAATTTCTGCTTATCTATGGAAAGCAATGGAATGAAAATTATATATACAATGAAGAAACATGCCTGCAGGTCTGTTTCGGCAGGGCTTTCATTTTCACCATCATCTGCTCTGATAGAATCAGAATGACAATCCTCCTTGGCTTCTGCCTGAGGGGGGGAAAATACCAAAATAATCAGGATTATGCAGACATCAGTGTCACTTTGAAGTCTGTATCTCCTATTCTGCTACTGGCCCAATGAAACATATAGTTTCTTTTCTCTAGATACCTTCTTCATGTTAAGTTTAATGATTCTAATCAGAAAAACCTGATACTTTAATTTTTTAATACTGTAGAATAAACAACTTCACTGGACTCTAGTTTAAAATGTTTGGTAGGTGGTTAAAAAGAACAACTTTGCTTTAGAAAACAACATTTAGTGTGGTACAGAGTTCAGCAAATAGTTTTTGTTTCACAATCACTTAAAAGACCATGTATAATCCACATATGGATGTCCCTTCTCTTACACACTGGCATATTATAAATACGTGAATATGATTTTTGTCTGTTTATTAATATTTTAAATGTGCTAGGAAAGCTCATAAATAAAAGACATTCAACAGTGAATATTTAAGAAGCTCTTCTATTTCGTTTTGTAAGTCTAGATTTTTATATATGAATTAACTTACAAAGGAATAGAGCAGAACTGGAACTACTGTGCATGGCTTGGAGCTTAACAGAGGTCTCACATCAGTTTCTTTTCGTTTTATTCTTTTGTTCTCAATATTTGCTAAGTTAAACTGAACCCTACCTTCCAGTGAAGATGACACATTGCCTAGGTTCAGTCTGTTAGGTAACAGACTTATTAGCAAATGGGTCTTGCCCAACACAATGTATTCTGTCTGTTAAAGAAATGTGGCAATCAGGGAAGTGACCTTGAAGGTTAGTTAGAAATATAAATAATAAAACCTATTTAATTTTATTCATTCCAAAGATGGCAAGTTTCACAACTGCCAATTTTAGCTGTAATTTGTTTCCCGAAAAAAAGTTTGTATTAACACATCTCTTTGAACACAGCAACCAGATATATACTTGAACTACATAGTGCAACATAAATAAACCCTGCTTCCTATCTTATCTCTGGCAACCAGACTTCAAGCAGAGGTGCCTTTAAGACTTGAACCAGTTAGTATATGGTAAAGTGCTTGGCACACTGTAAAAGCTAAATCAGCAAAGAAATAAATGACAGAGGCCAAAACTCAGACAGTTTTCTAGAAAACTGGAAAATTTAAGCATTGACGAATTATCAAATACATTTCACTCTTTTGAGTCTGTAAGCTGAGAGCTTTCTGTACTAAGAACATCACTAATAGGAAAACACACAATAAAAGATTTTGAATTTATAGATTCCACTGACAAATATATTTCTCCCTCTTCTCAAACAAGCGTCTGCTTTATTACTGTGAACTCTAAGTACAGGAAACTAAAGGGAATCTGAATTCCTTAGGGTGTCCTCTTAGTAACAGCCTTCTCTACCTCTTACCTAGTGGTCACACTAAGCTGACTTCAAGAGCTTGCCCTGCTCTCCCCAGTTCTGTCCTCTAGCGCATGCTGCTGGAATGACTGCCGAAATGACTGCTCCTTCCTCCTCACTTGGCTACTCTTCCTTCACGGCTCAGCTCAGGAATCATCCCAGTAGAAAGAATTTTCTGATCCTCTTAATTGCCTTTTTTGTTTTCCCATTACACTTGTGCTTGTATCATGGCACTCAGACTTGTACTGAAATTGTTTTTGTCTCTTTGCTAGAGTTGGTGCATTGGGAACAAAGATACCAAACATGTCGTTCATCTTTGCATACTTAGAAAGTCAAACACATTGCTTCATTCATAGCAGGTCTGTGCAAGCCTCAATTATCTTATCTCTAAAGAGAAGGTATAGGAGTTGGTGACCTCTGAGGTGCCTTTTCTTAAGTGACATTCAAGGATTAAAAGTTTACCACAAATCACCATACAGGTTTGACTATATTGAAGATTTAATATCGGGCCAGGGTCCAGCACTAGCACTATGCCAGGCTGGTAACAGGCGCTCAAAAAATTGGTTGAATTAATAAGTAAAATTCCATGTGGATATATAACGCACAGCTCAAGAATGAAGACAGGAAGCTGGAAACCTATAATACAGATAGCCTTTTTTCTTCTTCCCTGAGCTCCTGTGTTACACTAGAGTTCTAATCCATTATTACTTTGATTTTGATACTATGGCAAAAACAAGAAACTATCAAATTTGGAGTTTTCTATTCAAATGACGGTTGAAATAAGCAGGTTCTTAGCTGTCACCTAGATATTTTCATTTTATTTTTCCTAATCGAGTTTAATCTAAACCTCACCTTTCACTTGAATAGCTCCTGTCTTCATCATTTTACTCCTGTTTTACACATGGGATTAATGAAATAAAAAAAGTTAAGTGCTTAACCCCGGTCGGAGAACTACTTTTGAAAGTTGAGGGGCAGAGTCAATTACTGCTTTTTTAATCCTCCCGATTCATACAATAAATTCATTCAGTCATTCATGTATTCAATACCTGTGAGTGTCTACTGTAAGCTATTTCGTTTGGTATCATTTCACCCTTGATTCACGCAACCCAGGAGACTAGTTTCTCGAATGGACACTTTACTCAAAGCCAAAGAAAGGCAGCTCGGGGCAGAGACTACATATTCCAGCCTGCAATAGTCTATGGAATCTGCATTTGTCAATTTCTGGACCTTCGCTCAGTCTCTCCATGTGGTCCGCACTGATGCTTCTCGGGCCCTCACCGCGGTGAGGTGAGACAATCCTTGTGACCCCACGCGGTCAGGACCGCCTGCCAACGTCCTGCCCAGGGCACTGGCGCGTCACGGGGCAGGTGCCTCCTAAACCCAGGCCTCTCCTTGCGCTCGGCTTTCCAGAGGGGGAGCAATCAACAAGTGTCTCCGCTTGCCAAGGCTCCCTCCCGATTTCAGATGCTGCCATGGCTCACCTCAATCTACGTTCACTGCTTCGATAAAATCCCTTCTGAGGAGCCAGATTGGTTCAATGTCTTCAGCGGGCCGAGAAGAGGCATTTTTCTCGGCCGTCCTGCAAACCAACCACTCTTCACATCGACAAGCCGGGGAGTGGTCAGGACTGGCATCCCCTCCACTCCTTCTCAGACCAGAGGTCCCATAATGGGTAGCGGCAGTGCAGCTCCTCCCACTCCTCCCAGCCCCTTCCCCCCAACCCCTCAGGGCTCCTTCCCCCCAAGACCTGCCAGCCCCGCCCCCTCGCAAGATCCCCCTTCCCCCCTCCTCAGGTTACCATGCTGGCGGGCCGACCGCCGGTAGAGGGGCTCTCCGCACCCCCTCTGCACCGTCCCCTGAGGAGGTGTGCTGGGTGTCCGGGTGTCTACTCCTGCCTGTCTGCTGCAGCGGGGCTTAGCAGAGTTCTCGGTCGGAGAAGCGCACCAGGCAGCGGCAGTAACTGCGGGCCCGGCGTACGGCAGCCATCTTCGCGGGATCGGGGGCCAGATCGGGGTGCGCTGGAGCGGCGGCCGGCCAGACCGGGAGCGGTAGAACACTCGTTGCCAGCCTGAGGTCGAAGACTGTGCAAGAACCAGACGCTGAGGACCCCACACGCCGCTGCAGAGCTAAGCCCTCTGCTGCGGGAACCGCCGCTGCGCACCGAACATGCGCAGTACCCTGCTGCTTCCTGCGTGCACTGCACAACTGGCTCCAAGACCCGGCGCTTGCCGCCTAGTGGAGGACCTGGGGGCGTGGGCCGACTGTGTGCGTGAGGCCAAACTAGGCGTGAGGTCACCAATTTGTGGAACCCCCCACTCAATCTGTTTAGTGGGCACAGTGAACACTTATGCAAACTTGAAAAACCATTATCTCAAAAACGTAACTCAACTTAAGGGTTGCACCCAGTGGCAAGAAGCCCTAATGAACATCAAAGTGGGCGATCGACCGTCACTACACGGTCCGTGGCAACTCTGGCTGGAGCCCCATTCCAGGAATGCACGGAAATTGAAACCACTACGTCACAGGCTGTTTTAACGATTAAACTTTTTATTTTTATTTATTTGAGACAGCGAGAGAGACACATCAATTTGTTACTTCACTTATTTATGCATTCTTTGGTTTCTTCTGTGTGCCGTGACAGATCAACCTGTAACACTGGCATAGCGGGAGGGTGCTCTAGCCATCTGAACCACCCCAGCAGGACCAGAACTAAACTTCTTTAAGGCAGAGATTTAGAGGTTGAGGAAAAGACGCGTTTAGGAGGGTGGCAGAGGGAAGGTAAACTCAGCCACCGCAAGGCAGGTCTCACTACAGATCCCATCATGCAACACGAGAAGGACGTGCAGGCTCCAAGGCCTTGAAACCTGAGTCTTGCCCCAACCGAGCCTGCGAGACACTCTGGAATTTGTAGTCCGCTGCTTCTTGCAGAGCACCGAATTTACACGCGGTACATGCTCCACCTCTTAAAGACGAAACACCTTATTTCATTTTCACAGGCACTCTTATTTATCAGGCGATATAATATTTGCACACATTTTACATTGTTTTAAATATGGAATTTCTGTATGATCTGTGAAAACCTACAGGCTTTTATAGCCTCTTACCTTCAGCAAACATTTAATGAGGTTATCAGGATTCCAAGTCTACTTTCAAGGAGTTCACAGAGTTTAAATCTCTTATCCATTATTTTATCCTGGAGATGTTAGAGTCTTGGACAGACATATAGAGGCAAAAAACGGGGAGGTGGGGAAAGAACAGTGAACTACAATATGGAAGCCCAATTGTTGTCATAATATTAGGATCCTCCCTTCAGATTGGTGTTTTTAGTTGCATCTTTAATCAGCTGTCAGTAAAAGTTACCCTCATGTTTAATGGAGGCAAAAAACTTAATAGTTTTTAATTTCTAAAAGAGACTCTAGGGCTTCGGCCTTTTAAGGATGATTTTCCTCCCCATGATCTTTTTAAAAGGCGTTTGAAATTTAAATCTAGGGGGAAAGATTAGGTGTGAGATTTTATAATAGAAGAAAATTATATGTGATGCATGAATACAAAAGATCAGTTTTGCAAATAAAGAATGAGGTATTGAGAGATCTGGTCAAGGTGGCGGTGTAGGCAGATGTGGCTTGCCTCTTCGCAAAACTACATCAAAATTACAAATAAAATATAGAACACCCATCACTCAGGGCTGTCAGAAATCAAGTTGAATGGAAGTCTGATAACTATGGAATTACAGAAACCACTTCTATAGATATGTTGGAGGGGTGCAGACGCAGAATGGGCTGGTCTCTCTCTCACCCATGTGTGATGGATAAAAAATTGGGAGGGATAGCTCAGGAGTGAGGAGTCCCTGTCCCACACCAGGGCCCCAGCCCAGAGTTCCAGTGCCAGGAAGATAAGTTCCCACAACTTCTGGTTGCAAAAACCAGTGGAGATTGAGTTGGTCGAAGAAACTTCTGGTGGCCCAAGCAGTTCCTTTTAAAGAACCCACACATGGGCTCACCTACTCAGACTCATGCCCTCTTAGCTCCAGCACAGGGGTAGCAGCTTGAAAGGCACCAGTGGTACACAGGGAGAAACTGAAGTGTCTGGCATCAAGGTGAGCAGAGGCCATTGTCCCTTTGCTAAACCTTCCCCCAACAAGTCTAGCAAACTGGTACCCTATCTGAGACTCTATCAATCTGGCTAACACTATTTGACCTGCCTTGAAGATCCACAGAGACTCTACCCTACCCAACTTAGGGGCCTACCCAAAGTGCTTTTCCGTATGAGAGGCTGGTCTTGACTCATGCTTCACAACTTCCTGAATCCTGTCAAACAAGCAACAGCTGGCCTCACTTAGCTCCAGGCCCAGCACTAGCAGCAGCCATCTCAGACTGCTTTATAACTGAGGTGGGGTGGTCCTGGGCAAAACAGGTGGGAGCTGACCTTGGCCTGCACCACCTGGGAAACCCCAGGGCCAGCACACCCAGTGAACAGCTACAGACCACATCGGAGCACCGATGTGGCAGTACACCCTGCCCCTGCACAGCTGATCCTCCACGGAGGATGGAGGTTGATGTTTAGTAGTCAAAGCCAGTCCTTGCAGCTGACTAACCTGGGTAAATCCTTCCCATTGATCTCCCAACAGCAACCAAGGCTCAACTACAAGAGGAGGGGTGTACTCAGCCCACATGAGGGGTGCACCTTGAGTACCCAACTTGGGTGATAGGGAGGCTGTGCCACTGGACCCTGCAGGACACCTACTACATTGGGCCACACTACCAAGACACAGAGTCAAAGCAGCTCTATCTAATACACAGAAACAAACACAGGGAGGCTGTTAAATTGAGAAGGCAAAGAAACATGGCCCAAATGAAAGAACAGCACCCCAGAAAAAGAACTAAATTAAATGCAGATAGCCAACCTATCAGATGCAGAGTTCAAAACACTGTTGATCAGGATGCTCAGAGAAATGATTGAGTATGGCCACAAAATGAAGGAAGAAGTGAAGGTTATACAAAGTGAAATAAAGAAAAATCCACAGGGAACCAACAGTAAAGGGAAGGAAGCCGGGATTCAAATCAATGACTTGGAACAAAAGGAAGAAATAAACATTCACCCGGAACAGAAGGAAGAAATAAGAATTCAAAAAATGAGAAGCTTAGAAACCTCTGGGACAACTTTAAGTGTACCAACATACAAATCATGGGGGTGCCAGGAGGAGAAGAGGAAGAGCAAAAATTGAAAATTCATTTAAAAAAAAAATGAAAGAAAACTTCCCCAATCTGGCGAAGGAGCTAGACATAGAAGTCCAGGAAGCACAAAGAATCCCAAACAAGTTCGACCCAAAGAGGACCACACTAAAACACACTATAATTAAAATGCCAGAGGTTAAAGATAAAAAGAATCTTAAACGCCGCCAAGAGAAAAGCGGTGAGTTACCTACAAAGGAGTTCGATAAGACTATCAGCTAGCTTATCGATAAGACTACAGGCAAGAAGTATTCAAAGTGATGAAAAGCAAGGACCTACATCCAAGATTATTCTATCCAGCAAAGCTGTAATTTAGAATGGGAGGGCAGATAAAGTGTTTCCCAGACAAGGTAAGGCTAAAGGAATTCACCATCACCAGGCCATTATTACATGAAATGTTAAAGGGACTTATTTAAGACAAAGAAGTTCATAACTATGAACGTTAAAATGACAACAAACTCACAACTATCAACAAATGAATCTAAAAAATAAAAACAGCCCTGGCTGGTGTAGCTCAGTGGATTGACACTCAGCCTGCAAACCAAAGGGTCGCCAGTTCAATCCCCAGTTTGATCCCCAGTTTAGGGCGCATGCCTGGGTTGCGGACCAGGCTCCCAGTAGGGGGTGCAGGAGAGGCAACTACACATTGATGTTTCTCTCCCTCTTTCTCCCTCCCTTCTCCTCTCTAAAACTAAATAAATAACATGTTTTAAAAAATTATCTTAAAGAAAAATTAAAAAAAAGAAAAAACAAACTATGAACAAATAACCAGAACAAGAACAGAATCATAGGTATGGAGATCACTTGGGGGGTTCTCAGCTGGGAGGGGGAAGGAGGCAGGGGGAGGAATGGGCAAATGGTGCGGGGATCAAGAAGCATCATTGGTAGGAATAAAATAGACAGAGGGGTATTAAGAATAGTATAGGAAAGGGAGAAGCCAAAGAACTTACATGCAGGACCCACGGACATGAACTAAGGGTGGGGGGGATATTGCTGGAGGAAATCGGGGACTGGACGGAGGAGGGCAAAGGGAAAAAAATCTGGGACAGCTATAAGAGCATAATCAATAAAATATACTTAAAAAATAATAAAATTGATTACCAAGCTATAACAGAAAAGAATGAGGTATTGAAATATTTTCAGAACTATATTTCATTAAATGTGTTGAATGCTAATTTGAGATATCTTGGTCAATTAGCAGAGATGATTTCTATATTTCTAGCAAATGAACACTAAAGTTTAATAAAGTAATAATTAGTATTTGTAATGACAAATTGAGCACATATTTTATTAAATAGCTGTTAGGTTTCATAGCTACTAATTTCCTACATTAGATCAGTATCCTCTAGACCTTTAATACAGGTTTGTATGAGCTCCTATTATATTTACAGGGTGGTAATTTTCCCTGAGGTTAGAACTATGAACTAAGCCATTTACTAGCCCAGGACCCTTGTTAAGTTACACTAATATAGTCCCTCTATGCTAGGTTGACTTGCTTGGACAGTTGAATCTGACTAGAACTGATAATTTTAGATACTTTTAAAAATCATTTTTCATCAGAGTAGCATAAAATTTGTTAGGCTCCTTCTTATTTCCCTGTCATTTCATTGGTAATGATTTTTCAATTTTCATTTACCACATGGTTTATGTGTTGTACAGTTAAACACAAAGGTAGATAAATATATATTTGCCAAGTGCTCCATGACCCTTTCTAATTTAGGACAGGAAGTGTAAGAAAGCTTGACTGTCTTTTGTCTTGTAGGTTTCTTCAACAGGAGCAAGAGGAGAGAGGGATTCAGGCCTCTTTTACAGACTCTTTGGGAGGGAAAAAAAAATCTGTTTTCAGTTCTTAGACTTCAAAAATAAGAATAGTGAGAGAAACTGATATGGTAATGAGTTGGGGAATTTCAACTCAGAGAAAGATGCACAGTGTGTAAAAGGTTACTGCTTTATGAATTAAAATTGTGTTGCTTAGGGCAATGTAGTTCCCCTGACCGGCGCCAGAAATCTGGGGATAGGACCCAGCAATGTCTTAACAAACCCTCCAGGTGATTCTGCTGCCTCAAAGGAAAGTTTCAGAAAATTGGCTTGGGGCAATTATGTAAATTTTAAATTGAGGACCTTGAAGCATTTCTTTTTTCATAGCGCTTCGCAGCCAGTCATTACGTGATGATTTAAAGCAATGTCTACAATGCAAGTGAATGTGTTTAAAAAATGTGTTAGATATCACATTTGCAACTGCTGTGTAGAGCATACCTAGTCTGTTTCCCACCTGGATAACAATCCAGTCTTTCAAACTAAAGTTCTTATATAAAACCTCTTAAAGTTCAAATAAATGCTAACAGGCAATCAGTTGCGTCTTTATTTTAAACAGCTTTTATTGTGGTAAAATATATATAACACAATTTGCCATCTTAGCCATTTTGAGCGTGCATTCAGTGGCATTGATCTCCTTCACAATTTCTTGCAACCTCAGTTACGTTTATTTTTTTCTTTTAACCAGGAAAAATGTTTTCACCATGATTACCTGTAAGGTAACGTTCTTAGAACGTGCATCCACCGCCACCATTTCTATATCTAGATACCTGGTGCAGCCGAGCGGCAATAAGGCCTGCGTCGGGAGCTGAGGTCGCGTTCGTGGTCTGCGGGCTGTAGGAATCCTCTGGCTGCGTCGGGCCCCTAGCCTAGATTGGAGCGCAGCGGCTCCGCTCTCCCGGGCGGTCCGTGCGCGGTGCAGGGACGCGCAGCACCAGCAAGGGGAGCTGCAGGGTAACTTTTCCCAGGGAAAGCGGCCAGTCGTCCCCACTAGAAGCCTCCCTGCCTTTTGTTTGTTTTCCTGCCGGAGGCTGGAGAGCGGCCGGGTTCCTGCTGCTCTACCATGCGCCGCGCGGCCCGTGCGACTCGCCGGACCTCCCGGGCGTCCCTGCACGGACGCCTCGGCCTGTCCTAGCAGGGATCGCCCCCGTTCTCACTTCCGGAGCGGGCTGCTGCGCCCCACTCGCCGAGGAGCTGCGCTCACCGCAGGGGCGGGCCCCCGCCTGTGTTGGCCGTGCCAGTAAGTGGGGTCAGGGATTTAGGGGCTTCTGCCGAGCGACCTGTCACTCGGGGTGATGGAGTGGAGCTGCGGAAGGACCCCTGTCCCGTGGCTCCTTGAGTGATCCGAGCGGGAATGAGAGGTTAATGGGCTGTAGTTTCTCTGCGCGGTCATGTGGGTCTCTCTCTCCCTCTTGGCATGAAAACTCCCGTTTCCTCGGAGTCTGGAAGATTTTGATGGGTGTTTACCTTTTAGTGTTAAAGAGGGGAAAGATTCATGCCCGATGTGAAGCCCCTTTAGTAGGATGTGGAGGACTTGCTCTAGAAATTTTTCTGACTAGGCCTTTGGCTGTCCCGCAAGGGGTCTGAGCAAGAATCCTCACACATTTATGTGCAACCATTTTTCACTGGGTTTCTTTCTGCTCTGATTTCTTTCTTACGAATGGGAATACATGTTAGGAGAGGGATGCTGACGGATTTACCACAAGAGTTTCTTTGGTATTGGATCTTTTAAAGTTTGACTTTGACACTAACATTAAGAGGTTTTACTTTTAAATATAAAAGTAGCTTAATGTAGCCTTCTGCAGAAAAGAGTATTCATCTCCACTTGCAACTAAATGAAGATCTGTTTTTGCTAAAGCTTGACTGTACGAAGAGAATATACCACCTCGAATTTTGCATGCAGGGCTAGATTTCTCTAAGGTATTGGCAGTTGCGTTTTTCATTTTGTCCTGGAGCTCTCTTTATAGCAATGGACTATAGCTACAGTTTTCACTTCTCACATTTTCCAATGGGTGGGCTCCCTGGATGTGCCCCAATAGTGAATTGTACTAGCGTTTGAGATAAAATTAAAATGAGCTTTAAATCTGTGTAGTCAACATATAAATAATTAAGAAGAATTTGTCTCAACCATATGCTCGCTGTGCTAGGAGTTAATATATGCATAAATATGCACATATGAAATAGTTTCTGAACAAAGCGCCACAATTTGGTACTGAATCTTCAAGGCCTTCCTATCTGTTTGAGGACCAGTGATTGTAAAACAGTAAGAAGTGGGTGTAGAAATAAATGAGAGCTGTGCTGGGATTCTTTATGTAAAGTGATATCCAGTACCACTGCCCTCTCCCTAAGGTCCAGCCCTCTACAGTGACCCTGCACACTTTTTATTCCCCACCCCCCTCCACTTTGCTTTGTCCCCCTTCTCCAAAGTCAGAACTGGTGGTTGGGCAGGAGTGGGTAGGCATGTTTCTAAATGGGACCGGTTCAGTTTTAGATGATACAGGGATGTGTTGCAGGGTTGATGGAACCTGTCTGAATAGGCAGAGGTCTGTTTTCCTTGCCTAGGGAACTCCGCATTTAGTTACAAAGAAATGACTTCTCAGTGAAGTTTCCTACTTACAGGATAAAGAACAGGCCTTGGGTGGGGGGTGTTATTTGTTGACTGTTCAACATCCTCAAAACCCATTGCTTGCTTTATTGTCATTGCTTTTTGAGGTTCCTAATAAAGGTGGAAATCATTTGTATATTGAACCCTTAGAATTACCTTTATCTTTTCCTTCATTTCCTTCCTCCTTTATGTCAGTGAGTCATCAAAACCTTTGAAACGTGATGTATATAGATCCTTCAGTCTACGTTTTAATCCAGAACCTCGTCCTTTCTCCCCTGCAGACGGCGGCAGCCTCCTAGGTAACCTTCCAAGCCTGGCTCTCAGTAAGTCCTCAGTAAATGTTTCTTGAATGAATGAATGAACGAATGAATGAGATACTCCTCTTTCTGGAATCTTTAGCATTCCTCGTTCGCCTAAATCTTTTTAAACTTTTAAACTATCACTTCCTTATGCCTCTCCTTGCCTTGCCACCTGCAGCTCCTCTAAAGTAATTTGTCTGACTTTTCAAGGCCTTTCATAATCAGGCCTCACCCCTCCTATCTAAATCTTATTTTCAGGGTCACACCTTTGCGCTCTCTGGGGTTTGATCTTCTTACTGTCCTGCTGAAGGGGCCAGGCTCTTTCTAGACACTCCCTCCCTTCTCTCTACTCTCCTGTGCAAATCTTCTCCATCCTTCCGAGTGGAACCTAAGTGCTACTTTTTTCATAATGTCTTCCCTAACTACTCATTTCTCTCCTCTTTCCTTAAAGTCTTAAGATACTTGTTTGTTAGCCCTTTCTTATGCTAGCTGTATTGATCTCTAATTGGTTTAGGCTATTTTAAGCCTCTTCAGGGCAGGAGCCATATTTTATGCATGGTAATGTGGCATTGTGGGCTTTGGAGTCGGGCAGAATTGAGGTCAGGGCCTGACTCCGCTTATTACTCATGTGGCCTTGTGGGATCGGCCCAGCATTAGTCCTCTCACATGTAAAATAGGGAAAATGCCTCCCTGGCACATTGTGCTGTGAAGGTGATCTGGTGCCTAAACAGTGCCTGGCATATGCCTGACAGAAATCTGCTCATCCCCCAGCAGTGACTCGCAGAGGCCTAAACAGGTTGCAGATATCTGGTCAATGTTTGTTGATTGACTTGTAGTATACCACAAGTCGGCTAAGCCTGGAGGCCCAGAGCATGGGCAATCACTCAGTGAGGCTTAGTGAGTGTCATCCTGCCCTTACTTAAAACGGCTTGAGCTTAGGTTATTCCTGGCTAGTGCTCTGCTTCTGGGATCTGTTGCTGTTTTTCCATCTGGACCTTGCCAGGAACACTACTGCCTTTTGATTTTTTTTTTTTTTTTGACTGCTTCTCTTGAGGCAAGCTCCTCCATTTCATTTTGCAGGATCTTACTGAGTTGGAGTTTTCCCTCGCTCACTTTTCTATTTTTCTGCTTGTGGGCTATGCATGAATGTATGTGTTTGTGGCAGGACTGCTTACCTAGCTCCTTCTTGGCAGAATCCTGGGTACAGTGACCTTTCTGTATGTGTTGATCTGTCAGTGTGAATAGTGTCTCACTTCATTGTAAATTCCCTCAGCAGCAGTCTTGACAGACGTGACGTGGCATCCTGAGAAGGGCCTCTGACTAGAGTGTCAGAAATCTCCTATCTGTGGACCTCAGTGTTTGTGGTTGATGTGCTTGGCTAGAAGAATGTGCAAACAGAGGTGTGTACTGGGTAACTTACGCACACATTGTTTAGAGCTGATAGTGTAACCATGTCCTTGTCATGGCTGTGCTTACTTTTGAAACACAGTTTTAACTTCCTTATCAATTCACACATGTTCTAGATAATTACCCAGTAAAAGTAATTTAGTGAAACAGATCATTTTCTGGGGCAAATTGTGTGAAAGTGCTAAGAAAGTGTTGTCACAGGAAGGAATCAGATGCCTTTACTTGCAGCCAAAGAGGAAGTTAAAGAAGCAGTGTGGTTCCTCCCAACATGGTGAAGGTAGATATGGGCACACACTCAAACTCTGCTCCCAGGGAGGTGCTGTGTGACAGTAGGAAAAGATTACTACTCAACAGATCCTAGAAAGATACTCAATCCAGGCAGAAAGCTTCCATTCCTAATTTCCTTCCAAGGAAACTGAAGCATCCTTTCTCATTGAATAAATGCCTGATGCTCTGTGCTTTGAAAGTTGAAACCTTCATGGAAGGAAACAACTTTGTGGTCAGACTCATTTGTGCAGCTGGAGTCAAATCCTATGTGCGCTGACTTGTGAAGTTGTTTCAGAGTGTGAAGAAACCACATTTTCAGAGACCCGTCACCTTTTTTTTTTTTTTAAAGATTTTATTTATTTATATTTAGAGAGGGGAAGAGAGGGAGAGAAACACCAATGTGTGGCTGCCTCCTGAGCGCCCCCTACTGGGGAATCTGGCCTTCAACACAGGCATGTGCCCTGACTGGGAATCAAACTAGAGACCTCCTGGTTCGCAGGCTGGCGCTTGATCCACTGAACCACACCAGCCAGGGCTGGCACTTTTTTTATATGTGGCGCAGTTAGCAATACATTCATATATTTTTTACAATAGTGGAAGTGGGTATCATTTGATACATCTTTAATAGAGTATTAAAACATTTCCTATTCACACATTAAAAAAAATATGCTGCTCTGAAGATAAGGATTCTATTCCTATTAGTTGGGTCTCTAGGTCTCATCTGTAAAGTGAGGGTGTTGGATGATTAATAAGGTCTCTTACTGGAAAAAAATCTAATTTTATAGCCTGAAGTTTCCTCGACGTTTTGCTATGTCCGTGTTGAATTTAGGCTCTGGTGAACTTAGCTTTCAATCTATACTAATTAGCATTGTTATATATTATCCTATTTTAAATTTTTCCTAGATTTTAAGTTTGTCATCTTAACTCAATTTTGTTTTGTTTTGTTTTAATGGAAGGCCCACAGTAGGGCCTCACATGTCACTTAGTACCTTTTCTGCCACACTGGGGGCTCTTAATAGCCACTTGATAAGTATATAGTGATGGCCAAGAGCTGAAGGGTCACATATTTTTGTGGAAGGGTCAATGTGAGTCATTTTTTACCTTCCTGTAGGTGTAGTATGACCTGGGATAAAGTGCTGATAACATATGTCTGTCTTCATGGTTACTGTAAAAGATAGTGACCTGGAAGACAAAAAAGTAAAGAATTATGCTGTAATGTCCAACTACATGTTTGACACTATCGTAAAAGTTACTATCTGCGTGAACTCGTAATTCTCCAAAAACAATAGTTAATGGTTTTGTGAGCTTGGATACTACCTTTACTTTGAAAGTGAATTATTAAAAGGTGCTTTAACTCTGAGAAAACTGAGAAAAAATAAGCCCTACATGCTTACATGTTATCTTAGCTGTCAAAAAGCATATTTTCCTAAATTAGTGTAAAATTTTTAGAAGGATTCATAATTTTCGTGCACTAGTCCCCATATAGTTGTATAACTTTGCAAAGAAGGGTATGATGGGGATGGCAGTGGGAGTGGGCTGGTGATACAGAAAGTCACCTTTAGGCAAAATACCATTTACAAACCTGTAAGTTGCTCATTCCTTAATTTATTCATTCAACAAATCCTTACTGTGAACACTTTTCTGTACCAACTGTATGCCAGGTAGTCAGCTAGGTGCTGGGAATACAGTTGTGAATATAATATTTCTGCCCTCAACTTGCTTATATTTTAGGGATCAACACAGTTCCTACTTGTAACCCTGTAACCCAGGGGTAAATGAGAGCTATGTGGAGAGGGCTAACGTGTTGCTGCTTACTTGCAGAGTTTCTTCTGTTCCAGGGGCCCACACTGCGCCCGGCGGGCATATCCTGGTGTGCTACCTGTGTCTGTAAATTGTGTAGCTGTCCTGGAATACAGCTGTGCCCATTTATTTCCTTATCACCCAGGACCGCTTTTGTGCTACCACGACAGAGCTGAATAGTTGTGACAGAGACGTACAGCCCTCAAAGCCTAAAATATTTACTGACCCTTACCAGAAAATGTTTGTTGCCCCTGCTCTATTTTATTTTTACATTAAGCCTTACTTCCTCGATACATTTTATTGATTTGTTTGTTGTTATACGTGATAGTGAATCATCGTACATTGAGGTGAGATCAGCTCCTGAGTTAAATGTGCTGTAGTATTTGCGTAGCACTTGACATGTGGTCTCATTTACTCCCCCATCTTCACCTCACCCTACCTTGCCCACCCTTAACGCAGGGTGGCAATCAGGCAAGCCGCTGGGACCAGTTCTGTTGCCTCTCTCGACAGCCTTCATTAAGCACAGGGACTGTCAGTCACTCCAGCTCATCCACAGTTTCATACAAGTCAGGGTACAGCTATTCTTCCTGCAGCTCATTCACATTTGGTTCTCCTTTTAGTTCTTTACAGTCCACAACAGCCAGAGTGATATGCGTCCTAGTTTTAAAATAATCTGCAAGTGACTGAAGAATTTTTTTAAAGATTTGGGACATAAGCACCCTTTGGTATTGCAGGAGAAGCGATGGGAAGTTGTGGGCCCTTCTGCAGGGGATTAAGGGCCCTGGTGCATGGGGAGCTCTTTTCTCAGAAGCTGGGGTTGAAGGAGGAGAGGGAAGGAAAGACCTGGAGCAGTTTCTGGGGAATGGAAGAGGCACACCGGAGAGCTGAGCTTCTCCCGTCTCACCCCTGGATGCTGTCACTGAAAGCACCGTTAATGCACATCTTTGACAAGGTAAAGGCAGAGTGAGTGCCACAGAAAGAAGGTTCTTTTGGCCTGGTAGCTGCTGTCCCAGGTATAGAAAAAAAAGCACTCATCTAAGAGGCAAAATACTTAGAGAACATATCTGCTAAAATGTATATACAGGCAGAAGAATTGGGCTCCAGAGAGAAAAATGTGAACACACGCACTATTTCTAGTACCTTTTCAAAAGAAATTAACAGTATTAATTTCCTCTGGTAAAGTTATGACATGCGTGAACCTGGAATTCAATGTGTAATTAATTACACGCCAGTTAAGGTGAAAATGGAACTCAGAAGTGCCATGAGAAAGGCCATTGAATGATTTTGCACATGATCCCGTTTTCCTATGAGGACAGATGAAAGTAATGGAAAGTCTTCAGTGTAAAACAATTAAGACTGAGTAAGGAAGTTCCTCATGAGTGTCCGAATGGGGTCAGTGGGCTGGTAAGCTATAACTGTCAGAGAAGCCTGTGTTCGCATATAATTTTCTGTCTCCTATCTTAACAAATGAGTAATTGTGGCACTTATTCAGTGCCTGTCAGGATTCCAAAATACAGAGCTACTACCATTGTCCCTGGGCCCAGTCTCTGGTGCCCAGGCTGGGAATGAGCAGGGCACTGTGTACGAGCACATGCAGTTTGCCTCCAATGAGGGCTGCGGCCGAGGAGAGGGGATTGGGGCTGATTCACAGGAAGGTTTTCCCCAATGCCACCTAGTGAGGAAAACCATCATCTTTATTTCAAAGATAGGCCGGAACTCTTTGAAAGGGAAATAAAGTTGTATTTCTTTGTTAGTTGGGTAAAACCTTACCCAAAGGCCAAAAACCTGATATGACCACAGTGAGGGGGCCCA
Organism: Mormoops blainvillei; assembly: GCA_004026545.1. Lineage (NCBI taxonomy): Eukaryota > Metazoa > Chordata > Mammalia > Chiroptera > Mormoopidae > Mormoops > Mormoops blainvillei. Next base: position 13,377 of record PVJD01011357.1, on the reverse strand, counting down.
TTCATGATTCTGTGAGACTCGGCAATTCCGGCATTGTGTTGAGAGGGCCCAGACAGCCTGCCTGCCTCAGTTTTTCTATAGTATTTATTGTTCTTCCATTTCAGAACTTCCGAACACTTGTGGCCAGGACAAACAACTTGATTATCATTACTTTGCTCATGAAGAACTAGAAGCACAGAGAGTTTTGAGCTGCTTACCAAGGGTAGTACATAAACTAAATAGCAAAGACTAAAATTGAAATTTTGATCATTCAGACAGTCTTTGAGTGACTGCTGTGTGTGAGCGGAGTATGAGGTGTGAGAACACAGTGGTGAAGGAAGCATGATGAGTGATCTGGCTGGTGCGGAGGGCAGGCCTGCATGTCACTGACCATGGGAGAAGGTGTGGGGACTTTGAGTTGGGGACAGGACACTGAGGAAGCCATTGGCTGTGTCTGCGTAGGTTGGAGCAGGAGGCTTTGAAGACTGATTGTTGTAGATTCTGAACTTTGGGGCGCAGCTGAGGCAGGGGATACTTGTCCCTCTCTGAAAGGGAAATGTTAAAATACCCTGTATCATACGGGTTCCCTCTGGGGCACCATCTTCTCTTTGCTAGCTTTTGTGCATATGATGGGAAAAGAGAAAGAGAGAGACATTGGCCCACTCTTCCACTTATTTACGCATTCATTGGACGGCCCTTGCAGGTGCCCCGACTGGGGATCAATCTGGTAACCATGGTGTATCAGGATGACACTCCAACCAACTGAGCTACCTGGCCAGGGCCAATGATCCATTGTTTTTCTCTTAGACAAATGCAAGCTTGATTCCTGACACAGGCACAGAATCACAGAGCATTTGAGCCAGAAACCACTTAACTGTGTCAAGTCCAATGTCCCAATTTGACAGAAAGTAAACCTGAGGACCAAAGACACTCCGAGTCAGAGGGGGGTCTGTGCCAACTGGAAACTGAGACCCAGCCCCTCTTTGTCTGCATTCACTTTTTCTCCACTGCTGGGGAGGTCCCCACTGGGTTCACTGATGTTCATTTGCAAAATGAGGACAACTAGAACACTGGTTTCCAGATTTGGACTTGGAGCTACAAAGTACTTCCTCTAATTCCTCTTATTCTCAGATCCTCAAAAGATTTCATGATTTTTGGATCTTTTGCCACCTTTCCCTTGAGTTTGGTACAATCAGCCTGAGTTCCTATCTCAGTCCCAACACTTATTAGTTGTATAACCTTGGACAAGTAATTTGTGTCTCAGTTTCCTTATCTATAAAATGAGGAGGGGGGAGTGATAATAGTACTGGGGCAAGTTGCTTATGCCTCAGCTTCTCTATGGTAAAATAGGGGTGATAATAATAGTACCTACCTGGTACAGTTGTAAGGATTAAATTGATTAATATATTCAAAGCATTATCATAGTACTGTACCCATTGTAAGTACTAAAATTAGTAGTAGTACCTTTTTGGCTTATTTGATATATTAGGAAAGTAAGTGTGGATTAGTTATAGAGAGTGATTTACCCCAGTGAATTCTTTGCCCCTTAGCATGTTAGCTAATTCCCGAGTTAATGGATGGGCTCCTACGTTCCATTCCCTTCTCTCGCAGTGGTGACTGCCTATACCAGGAGCCGTGGATTCAGATGCTTTAGGGGGGCAGAGGAGGAAATGTAAAGGACGAGGAAGCTGGGTATGTGCTTGTTAAGCAGTAAGGAATTGCTCTTCTCTTTTAAGGAAAGAACAATTTTTCTTTTCCTCCAATTTTTTGTCAAACATGAGTTGTTTTTTTTCAGGTTGTCTTTTATTTTTTCTTTTTAAAATTTAATCTTTATTGTATTTTTTTCCCCATTATCATTTAGTCTCCCCACAGCAATCACCACGCTGTTGTCCATGCCCATGAGTCCTTTTTCCTCTTTACTCAACCTCTCCACTCCCTAACCTCCCCTCCCCCAACCACAGATAGGTTGCCTTTTAGTTTGTCACTTTTGATAGCCACATACGAACAGAGAAATGTTTTTCTTCCAGTAAAGCAGGTGGCTGTCAAGGTGCAAAAATAAATGGTGACTAAAAAGAATATTTGGGAACTGAGGAGGAAATTATTTTAGGAACAACAGGGAGATGAGGGCTGTAATGAGCTGAAGAGCCCATGCTCAGTGTAAAGAGGCGGCGACTCTCCTTCTCTAGCTTTTTATTACCAAACAAGGCTAAGGATCCCATGTTGTTAGCCCTTCAGTTTTTCCAGAGAAGCCCCAAATCTGGATTTTTATGTGAAAGTTCCTGTTTTTAAATTTAGATTTCAAACATACCTCTGAATTCACTCCTCGAGCTGCCAGTTTGCAACCTCTGGTCCACACAGTGAGAATCTCCACATGCAAATGTCGTATTCAGAGGCTTCAGCAACAATCGTGAAGTCTTGTCCACTGCGCAAAGTTGTAGAGAAATATTCTCTATATTTCCAAAAGGAATTCCATTGTTCATTGGATGAATAAACAGACTTCTGATTTCATTCCAAAACATTTAATTTTGAATAAATGAAGACCACTGCTGCCTTAATTCGGATGATTGTGTGAAAGTCTTTGGGAGGTTCTCTGATTTCCTTGGTTGCCTTTAACTTAAGCTCTGTCGCCATAGGTAGTGAAGTTTCACTATTGGTGACATACAGAGTGGTCCCTACATTGGACCCCATTTATTGTACAAGGTGGAATCCCTTCATAATTGCCCCCTGCCACGTCACAGGACGAGGAGAAAATTCCACAAGCTCACACAGCATGAATTAAGGAATAGGTTCTTTGAGGGAGACTTTCAAATCAAGAGAGCAAGAAAGAGAGGCATGGATGTCCCAATTTCTCACCATCTTCATGGAGAGCCGCGCTGGACCACGGTGCTCTGTTGAACAGACAGTGTGGGCATAATCAGATGATTTGCAGAGTCTGGGTTTAGGTGTCAGCTGTAGATAGTAGTTGTCTAGTTGTTCAGGCAACCCTGAATGGTACCCAGGGCTACTTTTGGACTCCCCCTTGTTGCACCACAAAAGATTTGTAGTTGTATATTTTTCCGAATTAGAAGCAGATAATGGTGAATGGAAAATTGAACCTTAGGCCCACAGAGAATTCTTCTAATTTGTCTCCAGCTATGCTAACCTTTTCCAGCTTTCAAAACCATGCTTACTTGCAGACGATTGATCTATTAATTGATTGATTGATCTATCTCTAGCACCTCCCCTATAGAATTTTGTCTCTTAAATCAGTGTAGACAGACCTAGTCTGCTGTTTCAGGAATGCTTTCAGCTCTACTCAGTAGAATATCTAACAGTGACTTCAGCAACAAAGACCTTTAATTGGGTCATATAACAAGAAATCTAAGGCAGATATTTTCAGGGATCATGCAGTAGCCCAGTGATATCATCAACCACTAAGCCTGTCCTCTCCCCCCTCCTGTTTCTCTTTCTTTTGTCCATCCTTGAAAGAAAGGATTCTCATCTTTAGAGTTCACCTCTTATAGTCCCCAGAAGGCTGCCTGATCCCTAAATATCAGTTTTATATAATAACTTTTAAGGCAGAAACACAGGGCAACCTCTTTGTCAGCTGTCTTTATCAGGGAGCAGTTCCTTGTCAGAAGCCCTTCTCTTTCCTCATCAGCTCACTTTACTTTCCATCTCATAAGTCAGAGCCACAGCCTCACTCCTACACAATTTTTAGTGGAAGTGGTATCACTTTGCTTGGCTTAGATTGATCAGAGTTTATGCCCAGGGCCATAGTAGGTGGCTGCCATCTCTCATTAGATTACGTCTTGAATAAAATGAAGGTTCTATAACCTGAGCAACAAGGGGAGCGCGGTTGCTGGGTAGGTCAGCAATGGCCCCTTCCCTATCTCCTCCTTTTCCCCAGTGCATCGTCCATCACTCTGTTGTTTTCCCAGAGCGGCAGTGAGTTTTTGTTCTTCACTTTCAGATCATGACATGAGTCATCACAATCAGGCCACCACAAAAATTATGAACAACTGAACAATACTGATTTAAAATGTATTTAACCATTTCCTGCTGAGATATGCTCAGAAGTGACGATGGGTGGAATGATACTTCTTGTCTAATGCTAATTTGAATAATAGCACTTCATTTTTTTTAGGATAGGAAATAATTCACTGGAGTAGTGAGTAGAAAGCTCAGACAGTGATCATGGCTCTGTTCTCTGGACCCCCTCCATGGTGTAATTCACCCTTCTCTCTGATACCCCTTTGTACACTTGAAGCAATTACCATGGCTTCCTACTTTTTTTTTACTTCTTTCCCATTGTTTTTTCAACTGTTCTTCCTGTGCATTTATTTAGACCCCTCAGTATGTTCTTTAGTATTTCTCTTGAAGTTTGCCATCAAAGTTGAACAGTAACTCAGGAGTGTGTTGAAACTGTCATGTCCCTTGTTCTGGATTCGTGGCCATCATGCTGGAACACTCCAGTGGGCATATTCATGTAGCGTTCTAGGTGAATGGAGTATCCCAGGGTTGTGCAGTGTATTAGCCTTGTCTGAATGCTCTGCTCCTAAGAACAGCTCCAGTACTGCACTGCTTGGAAACGAAACAGATCAACCTTAGAAGTACTCGTAGCTGCCCACGGAGCATCTCCAATGAGGGATTTTATACATACCTCAAATTCAACACCTTAGAAGACAGAACCCATTGTCTCTGCATATTGTCCAAATAATACATACACGCACATTCTCTATCCCAAACCCAAACCCGTGTCTGCTTCTGTTTCTAAGATTCATCCAGCCCCATGCCCCTGTTCAGGCCTTGGGCATACTTCACCTGGACTATTTCAGCACCTACCTACCTAGTCTCTCTACCGCTAGTCTCTCTATTCTAATATCTGTTAGCTGTCTCCAGGAGGGATTTTCCTCATGTCATTTCCCTGCCTAAAAACCCTGGAGATCTTCCCTCTGCAGGTTGGAAACCAAACTCCTGCATGGCAGATATACACACCCTTTCACAGGCGGGCCCCACCCTAAGTTTCTGACCATTTTCCGGCCATTTCCTTACTGTTCTCCACGGGTTTTATGCCCTGGCCCTGTACTGCACCACCCTGGTCGCACATTGGAATCTCCTGGAGAACTTTCCGAACTACTGAAACTCATTCCAACCCTGACCTAACTCTTTTTAAGTTAATTTTATTTTCAATTACAGTTTACATTCAATGTTATTTGATATTAGTTTTAGGTCACCCTGACCTAACTATTAGAGGTGAAGCCTGGGCCTCAGTATGTGTTAAAGGTCCCCAGGTGATTCTACTGTTCAACCAGGGAACAAACCACTAGGCTGTTGCCCTGTCGTGAACATACCAAGCCCTGTATCTGCCAACCTTTTACACAGTTTCCTCCATCTAATTCTTTTTCTCCCCCTTTGTGTATATTAAAACTTTGCTCATTCTTCAGTACCTCAGCGCCCCCACTTCTCTGAAGGGGTGCCAGACCTCTCCTTTCTCCCAAGAGTTGGAGGTTCTCTTTACCATGTTCTCCATAGCAGTTTCTGCATTCTTCATGTACCTGTCGATTGTGAGTTATGTAAAGGAAGGACCCTTGTGTCATCCATAATGTGCCTCCAAAGCCTTGCATAACACTTAGCAGCTCAGCCTGAAGAGACACTAGTCTCATCAGTTATACAATCATTACTCAATTACCTGAAATATCAAGATGAAAAAGCAACTACACTGCTGTGGTGACAGTCAGATCTTGCCAGAATAATTGGATTTTGTTCTATGATAATAGGAAAAACTGTAACAAAAAAGAATTGTTAGGGTGACTGTGTTGAATGAACGACCCACTTTATCTCAATTTCAATAGTTTTTTTATGCTTTCACGAATAGTTTTCTCAGTAATCATCAAGGGAAAACATTGTCCCAATTATATAATTTAAGTGGATGGGGAAGTAGTAGGACATTAATTATCAAAGAAAGGCTTCTATGATTAATAATTAATAGATGGGATTCATTAGTATAATACCATTGCAAAAAGAAAAAGTGGACAAGAGCCCACATGCCTACTGGAATGTGGATCATTATTAAGTTTTGGTCACCACAATTCATCAAGGAGATGGAGAAACATGTGAGGATTCAGAGATGAATGCCAAAGATAATTAAAGGAGTGGAAAACAGGTCCTGTGAGGAAAGATTGTGTAATTAAAGCAAGAAAAGGCCGAGAGACACACATTTGATTACTAATTTCACATATATACGTATACTTTTGTGAGATATTTTCTTTATATCCACAAAGAAATAAGCATGAAGAAATTAGCTTAAATAACACTAGGCAAATTTTGGTAGGACATTAAGAAAAATATTCTAATTGGATTACAAAATGCAAATCTGATCATGTTATTCTCTAGTTAAAAAAAAAAACCCTAATTGACTTCCCATTATTTCTAGGTCAACGTCTACATATATTTTAATTTTTAAATTTTGTATTATCTTCACATGAGGATTTTTTTTAAATTACTTTTAAAGAGAGTGGAGGGGAGAGAGAGAAACGTCAGTTCGAGAGAGAAACATCAGATAGTTGCCTCCCCTCCACGCCTGGGTTGGGGATCGAACCTACAACCTGGGTGTGTGCCCTGACCAGGAATCAAACCTATAACCGTTTAGTTATGGGACAATGTTCTAATCAACTGAGCCACATCGACCAGGGCTACTTTATTTATTTTAATGAAACATGTAATTTATTAGCTGGTTTTTGACAAATCAAGGTTTCAATAAGTTTTTTGGAAAGATGACATATAACAGTGCTTTGGGAATTTTAACTTGTTGGAAAATGAAATTATGAATGATGCAGAAATTATATTGTCATATCAAAAATAGATGGTGATAAATAGGACAAAGAAGAAAAAGAGGGGAAAACAAACACAGGACCCCAGATTGCTTATGTTGTGGCCCAAATGCGATTTCTATGTTATGTTGAGACACAGCTTGAATCCCAGACAGATATAGCTTTAATCATGAAGTGGATGAACCACAATGTATGATAGTGTTCTGTCTTATGAACAACTTAATACTAGGTTTTTATTAAGTAAATTTGCATTTGTTTTAAGCTGAAATAAAATATTTAAGATATGTATGTTTTTTTTAAAGACCCCATTCCTCTACATTTTGAGGATAATTTTTTCAGCTTTTAATCTAGAATAATTTCAAACATACAGGAAAGTTAACAATAGTATGAAGAATATCCATGTACCTTTATCCAGATTTACCTGTTGTTAACATTTTTACCCTGTTTGTGTGCTCGTGCGCTCCCCCTCCACACTTTTTGTTCTACCCACTTGAGAATAAACTGCATACGTCATGAACCTTTACATATAAATCCTTCACAGAGTACTCTCTAAGATTCCGAATATGCTCTCACAGAACCACAGGACAGGCATCCACTTCAGTAAATTTAATATAGATACAGTGCTTTAATCTACCATCCATATTCCAGTTGTTTCCATTAACCCAACCATGTCCTTTATAGGTGTTTTCTTCTCCTTTAGTATGAGATCTAGTGAAACCCTGTGTTTCAAAATGCCATCTGAGGCCCTCCACAAACACAACTCTAGGATTATCTCTTTCCTGTTCCAAGCACCTCACCTTTCCCTCTGCTGCAGGTTCAAGCCCCCCCCATACCTTAGTTTCTGCTGCTTGGAGTGCTTAGTACCCCTTACCTTACACAGCACCTACTTTTCTTTTTCTTTCAGTAGCCAATTTTTTATGAATACTTCCCTTACTGCCCTCCTGAGCCCACATGTAATTGACCCAGCTGGAAGCCAGGGGGCTTTCCCCTTATTCTCCCCCCACGTCTCAGATCCTAGGTGTACTTGAAATATCTTAGTGCATATGCATGAGTGCATATCTGCCCCTCCACCCCCAGTCACTTTTATCTCCTGCTATGAGACTCTAAGATCTTTGAAAATACGAACCACTTTTTATTGGTCTTTGTGTCCCCAGATGTTAACACAGGGTCCATCACACAAGAGGTGCTTTATAAATATTTATTTCTCAGCAGTGGAATATGCCCCTGTAAAGAGATGCTGAAGGAAGTTGTAGGGGTCTGATCCTGAAGAGTTCAAAGGGAAGGAGAGTGCCCTTCGAAGCAGGGGCCTAATGTGGTTCCAGGGGGAAGGCGAATGAGTTTGGGTTGGGGAGATTGGTCTCTTCCAATGAAATGGTAGCATGTGGTGAAATCAGACATAACCTTTACATTTCTTAAGGTTTCTCAAGGTCACACACAGCCTTCACAAGAATGTGGATGATTTTTTTTAAATTTTAAATTTTGAACTAATTTTAGACTTCCAAAAAAAAATTACAAAAATAAGACAGAGAGTTCCTAAAAATCCCTTACCCAGTGCTTCCCCTAATAGTAACATCTGTTATCATAGAATGATCGTCAGAACCAGGAATTTAGATTTGGCACAATGCTGCTGACGTAAACTACACACTGAATTCAAATTTCACCAACTTTTCCACTCATGCCTTTTTTCTGTTCAACGATCCTATGCAGGACCTCACATTGCATTTAGTGGCCATGTCTCCTTAATTGCCTCCAATCTGTGACAGTTCCTTAGTCTGTCCTTGCCTTTGTGTTCTTGACACTTTTGAAGAGTATCGGTCAGTCTTTTGTATAGAATGTCCCACATTTGGGTTTGTCTGCTGTTTTCTCTTGGATAGAGTGAGGTTATGCATTTTTGGCAAGAATACCGCTGTGATGTTGTGATGTTGTGGCCCTTCTCAGAGCACCATGTCCAGGTAACATGATCATATGTCTCATTAATGGTGATACTGGACTTGATCATTTGGGTAAAGAAGTTCTGCTTTATTTTCCCTGTAGAGTTACCATCTTTTTCTTTGAAGTTCACAAATACCTTGGAGATACTTTGAAACTGTGCAGGCATCCTGTTTCTCTTGAGACTTTTATCACCTAATATTTGCATCCATCAGAGAATCTTGTCTGTAACAAATTTTGCTGTGATGCTTGCTTAACACTGAATTTCTTATTTCTCTCTTTCCTTCTATATTTATTGGTTAGAAAGAATTCTTGGGAGAAGGAGCTGCATAGACTGGATTTGGATTTAGATGCAGAATGTCACATACTTCTCTAATCATTATTTTCTAATTTTTTTAAATTCAGATAATTAGTTTAATAGCTGTATTTAAAAATGTCTTTATTGTTCTTATCTAAGTATTTACATTTTATTAGTATTTATGTGAAGGCATTGCAATCATGTTATTACTATATTTTCTTTATTATAGTCAGACTAAATGACTGTCAATTTTGTAAATGAAAAATCAATGATGCATCAAAAAAACACAACTGAAAAAAATTTTTAACTAAAAAAATAACCCACAACTGAATGATGTTAAAAGACGCACAGCCTAGACATGGTCCTTAAAAAATGACTAGCTCTTTCTTTAGCTTCCGAATATCCAGTGGCAAAAATACTGTTGATGCCTACCCACAAATAGATCACAGAGCACATGTAAGCTCTCAATCAGGTCAACTTCAATGTTAGCATTTCTTGGTTTTAGTATGTTTACATTGTTCATTGTAGTTGAATTATAGAACACAGTGTATTTAGCTTGAGCTCAGCAATTTTTATTGGCCATAGTTACTATGCAGCGTTTGTCCACAGTGGTTAGTCAACAAAAAAGCATTGACTTGCAGCTGATTCATTCCTGATTGGTGAAAAATTCACTGTCCAAGAATGGTTTCTCTAGTTTTATAAAAAATTGTTAAAGAGCATTGTGTAGATCAGAGGTTGACAAACTTTCTGTAAAGGATCAGAAAATGAATACTTTTGGCTTTGTAGGCCATTCAGTGTTTGTCACAACTACTTAGCTTTGCTGTTATACTGTGAAAACAGCCGTATACAATATGCAAGTGAGTGGGAAGGACTGTGTTCCAATAAAACTTTATAAGAACAGGTGGTGGGGAGGTGGGGTGGGTATAGTCTGCTGATTCTCAATTGATACTATAAAAATACACAAATTCAAAATATACATTAGCATTTATCCTTGTCCTGGATTTTTCTCTACAGGCAGAAGACTGATCTTTGAAAATATGTATTTGGGAGACAGTCACGTTCTGTTGAATACCTTGTGCTGGTGCTGCCATAGAAAAATCTGGTTACACTCCGGGGAGGCCCACTGCCGCTGCAGGACTGACCCACCTCGGCCCTGAGATGAGTGTCCGGCCTGCACGGGCCCATCATGAATAGATACACAACGATCAGGCAGCTTGGGGATGGAACCTATGGTTCCGTCCTGCTGGGAAGAAGCATTGAGTCTGGGGAACTGATTGCCATTAAAAAGTAAGTTTTTTCCTTCACTCTCATGAATTTACCTTCAGCTGTACACTGTCAACATTGTTTTAACTCTGCCCTCTCCATTCCTCGTTTTTGAAACATTTCTAAAGGAAAGTGCATGGGAAGCATGGAGAAGAATTTAGACATTGATTCTGTGGGTTGGGAGATTGTCGACTCTGGAATGCTCATGTTAGACATCCTAAACACATTGCCGCTTTAGACTTGCTACTCAGCACATAGCACTAGTACTTTTTCAAAGTGTTTTCTTCTCTTGTGAGGTAGTAACAAGTAGGTTAATAAATTTGATTTCATAGGAAAGGAAACTGAAACTCTGAGAAATTATGTGACTTAATTTGAATCATTTACACATATGGTGGTCTGGTGACTTACTATTGTGTTCTCCCGACCCTACTTGCTCTTTGCAGTCTAAGTTCAGGCTCATTGTATTAGTTAATCTGTTGCTGCATAAAAGTTGACCCCAAGAATTAGTGGTTTATTTATTTATTTTTTATTTTATTTTATTATTTACTTATTTGTTTTTAGACAGAGGGGAAGGGAGGGAGAAAGAGAGGGAGAAAAACATCGATGTGTGGTTGCCTCTCACATGCCCCCTGCTGGGGGCCTGGCCTACAACCCAGGCGTGTGCCCTGACTGGGGAACTGAACTGGTAACCCTTTGATTGGCAGGCTGACGCTCAATCCACTGAGCTACACTAGCCAGGGCATGAATTAGTGGTATAATATAACTATCTCAGTTTCAGTGTGTCAGGAGTCTGGGCGTGGATTAGCTGAGTTCTCTGCTTTAGGGTCTCTCATGACCTTGTGCTGGGGTCTTGTCTAAAGCTAGTTTGGGGAAGGATCTATTCCAAGTTCCCTCACCTGATTACAGGCAGCATTCAGTACCTCCTGGGTTGTTGGTCTGAGGGCCTCAATTCCCGGTGGGCTGTTGGCTGGAGGCAACTTACTTCATCAAGATATGGGAGCCAAGAAGGCAAGGAGAGTCTTCTACCAAAATGAAAGCCACATCTTTTTGGGGTTTTTTAAAACTAAGAACAGAAGTGATATCCTCTCAAACTGATGTATTCTATTGGTTAGAAGCAAGTCATTGAAGGAGAGTGGGTTATACCAGGTTATGAATATGAGGAGATGGGGGGTCTTTGGAGTATATCTGCCACGCCCATTTATATCCAGTTGCTTTCTCAACATCTCCACTTGGATATCCTATAGACACTTCAAATTCATCATATCTAAAACTGAACTTACAGCCAACATGTTCTGCTTTTGCTCCCAACCTGTTTCCTCTTCAGTATTCCCTGTCTTGGAAAATGACACTACCATCTCCATGAAAGCCGGGAGTCTTCCTGACTTCCCTTCATATGCTGGTCAACTAGTCCTGTCAATTCTAACTACTAACTATTTATCTGACCCACCTACCTCTCTATATTCCACTGTTAACCTCCCTTTCAACCATTGTCATTTACCACCTCTGCTACTGGAATAATTTCCTCTGTAGGGTTTGCCTATCTTCCATTCTTAGCCCCATCTATCCCCGTCAGAAGGGGGTTATTTTAAACACATGAATCTAATTATCTAAAACTATTTGTGCTGATTATTCTTTGTGCTCCTGCTGCCCCATCATGTCTTCTGACTCCAGTGTGCTCTGGTGTACAGCTTTGTGCCTGCCACCAGCATCCCACCGGGATACTGGTGGGATACTGGTGGGATGCTGGGAGTACTTGCAGGACACTCTCAACCAGCGTGCCTTCTACACAGTTCCTGAGAAGGTCCCCAGCAGGCTGAGCCCTAGTTGCCCACCTTGGTGTCAGTTCAGCAATGCCCCCTTTAATGGCTTTCCTACCTGTCTGGTTCAGCTTCCCTGCTTCTTGACCTGGCTTCCTGGAATCACCTCCCAACAAAACTGCCTGCACCCGAGTGAGACCTTGCCTCAGGCTCTGTTTTCAGGGAAATGCAAACTAAGACAGCGTTCAGTGTCTGCCTATCAGCTTTAGGATCAAGCCCCCGATTTTTAATGTGACCTAGAAATGCCTGCCTCATTCAGCCCCTGCCTGTTTTCTTCAGCTGTATCTCCTACCATGACCCCCTGCCAATTTGTTCTGGCCACTCTGGCCTTTTAGCTTCTTGAACTCACCAGTACCCGTCTGCCCCAAGCCTTCACATGGCATTTCCTCGCTCACGCCTCCTACCAGACTAAATGCTGCTCCGTCAGGTTTTGGTTGAAATATTACTTCCCTAGGGGAATGTTCCCGTTACTCCAGATGAGATGAGGTTGCCTTGAGGCCCCCCTCTCACGATGCCCTCTACCTTTCCTTCCTAGCACTTAGTACAGAAAATGATTAATTACCTGCCTTCCTGCTACAGTGTCAGTTCCATGAGGGTTGTCTCTCTCATCATTGTGTCCCCAGCGCCTGACAGAGTCCCTGCTGCACAGTAGGGCCTAAGTAATATTTAGGGCATGAATAAAGGAATTGGTCACTCGACTAGGAGACAATGTGACATCGGTGGCAGTGTGTCAGAGTGATGTGGAAAGATGAAAGTTTGTCTGTTATTAGACAACAGTGAGATCTTGGGAAAATTGCGTCACTTCTCTGTTTCTTAGTTTCCTTACCTGCCCCGCCTATGTCACAGGGCAGCTGTAAGATTCAAACAAGACAATGGGATTCAAGTGCAGTGAAAGATACAACCTTGAAATCTGGGTTTCTGGTTAGCTAATAGGCTTCTCTTCCTCGCTTCAGGCTCCATACCAAGAACTGGCAAACTTGTTCTGTAAAGAGCCAGACAGTAAACATTTCAGGCTTTGCAGGCCATATGGTCCCCGTCACAAGTCAGTTCTGCTGTGGTAGTGCGAAAGCAGTCATAGACCACATAGAAATGAATGAGTGTGGTTGTGTTCCAATAAAACGTCATTTGTGGAAACAGATATTTGAGTTTCAGATAATTTTCACATGCCACAAAATATTATTATTCTTTTGATTTTTTAATCCCAACTATTTAAAAAAATATGCCATCTTAGCTCATGGGCTTTAGGAAAACAGATGGTGGCGGGGCATTGGCCCATGGC
>PVJD01011356.1:0-46848 GCA_004026545.1 Mormoops blainvillei | reverse complement strand
ACCCAGATCCCTACTACCACAGACTTCACCACCTTAGGGGAGGCCCACCAAGCCTCCTACCTCAAAGCCCTAGGTCAAGAGTTAGAGAGAGAGTCAGGCAGGCCCACCTTGGGCAAGAAATAGTGCCAACAGGGGGGCCAGCCCACTCCCATAAGCCAGGGCAGTATGTTTGGGTAAAAGACTGGAAAAAGAGTCCCTCCAACCTAAATGGGTTGGGCCCTACCTAATACTGTTAACTACCCCCACCGCCTTAAAAGTTGCAGGTATTACTCCATGGATCCATCACACCAGAGCCAAGGTCGCCGCTGACCCTAAGGAAACCAACCCGGGACCAGAACAGGGACCAGGCCGAATCCCAGCCCTAAAGCTGCGAAGGACCTGCCAAGACAGGGAGGAGGAGTGGACTGTCACCAAGCCAATGCCACCTGTCACCATCTCCAGCACTAGACCCCCAACAGGAGCAGAGGATCCCATTTCTGGGTGCAGAGACAGACGAAAGCGCTGTCTAAGCACCCACAGGGGGGAATGTAGAGGGAGTCAAGGCCGACACCAAGGATGAAATGAAATGTTATCTGCCCTGTTGGAGGTGTTGAGATGCTATCTGCCCTGACTAATGCTGTGAAAGTTTCTCTCCCACTTCTGTAAGCCCCTTCGTGCCAAATCTATACTCCTCCTCCCAATACCATCCCCTGCTTAGCCTGACATAAAAGGAATGCGGGGCTATTGTTCTGGGCTCAGAATTTGGAGTTTGTCTCCTCTGGGCCCGTGCACATAAATAAAGATTGTGCTCTTAACCCCTCACTGTCTGGTCGCTTCATTTTTCCGTAACACTGCCACTTTGAATGGCTATACACTCTTTTCTCTTTCTCTCTTTCTTTTCTTTCTCTCTCTCTTTCTCTCTTTCTTTTCTTTCTCTCTCTGTCTCTTTCTTTCTTTCTCTCTCTCTTTCTTTCCTTCCCTCCCTTCCTTCCTTCCTTCCTTCCTTCCTTCCTTCCTTCCTTCCTTCCTTCCTCTCTCTCTTCCTCTCTTTCTTTCTCTTGTGATTTTTATTTTTTGAGCCACTTTTTAAAAATAGTCATCTGTATATTGTATTGTGTTCACCACCCCAAGTCAAGTCTCCTTCCATCACCGTTTATCCTCCTTTGCCCTCTTCTACCTCCCCTAACCCCCTTTTCCTCTAGCAATCGTCATACTGTTGTCTATGTCTATGATTTCTTTTTTTCTTTCCTTAATCCCTTCACCTTTTTCAAATACTCTTTAAATGGATTAACATTTCTCACCTTCTGAGTGCTACAGAAGGAGATGAAAAATGTAAATGAGAAGTAGAGTGTGTGTGAGTGATAGCAGTGGTTACATACTGGGTGTCAGCACTTGGCTCTCTGTGTTTTCAGTGGACTATGTGTCCAAGCAGTGAAGTTAAATAAAAATAGATGACACCAAGAGTCTGACTAAAGAACTTTCTTGAAGGATATTCTATGGAGTGGTGAATAGTTAGAAGGGGTCTTAAGGAAGAAGATTATGAAGATAAATCAAATATAAGGGATGAAGTTTATGTATTTCTAAAGGGAGATAAACATAACTAGGTGCTAACAGCATAGTAGTGCTAGAAATATTTTTCGAACAGAAATACAATGTGAGCTGCATATGTCATTTCAAATATTCTAGTAACCATATTAAAAGCAGTAAAAATAAACAAGTAAAATTAATTTTAGTAATATATTTTATTTACTCTAATGCATCCAAAAGTGTGATTATTTTAAAATTAAATCAATATAAAAATTATTGAGATATTTTACTCTTTTCATATTTGATTTCCAATATCTGGTGTATAGTTTTCAATTATAGCATGTCACTAGCCACATAGGTGCTCAATAGTCACATGGAGCTAATAGCTACTGTACTGGAGAAAGATGATTAGGGAATGGGAGGCAATAAAATTTATTTTAGCTGGTATCTGATCTTTAAATTTCTTGTTCAAAAAGGAGAGCTAGAGAACATATTTTATCTTTATGACTATCATTTCTCCAGCTCTAATCTTAATCTTAACTTTAGCTCAGTCCTTACTCTACAGTCTCACAAATGAGAAGAAGGTAGTGAATTTTGCTGAGTTATTAAGCAGTAATTAAAGCCTTATCAGGAAACAGCTGGCACTCAAATTGAGTAAATTAAGGTGAATGTAATAAAAGGGCAATTTACAAAGCTGTGTTGGCAGTAGAGAAACCACACGGGATAGTGTGGTACCCTAGGAATTCAAAAGAAGGGAGCCTTTACTACCCTAAGGCTGAAGGGCAGGAGGTCTTTAGTACCTGAGAGAGAGAGAGAGACGGTCCTGTGAAAAGGGCCACGTGACAGGAGCTATGGAATTTCAGTCAGAGGACACTCCTGTGGCGAACCTGCAGAAGGGACCAGGGAAAGGAAACCTCAGACTTCCCCCTCCGCTTCCCCCTCCTGCACCTCCTGGTGGTTATCATCAGGGGTCAAACGGAATGCCCGCGGGCAAAGCAGCCCGTGGCAACAGCCCAAGCAGTCAGTTACTGGAGCGGAGAGGAGGTGGGAAGGCCAACAGAAGGGTAAGTTAAACACATCTGGCACAACGCCAAAGCGACGAAATTAAGAAAAAGCAGGGCAAATAGGAGAGAGAATTCAAAATTAATGAGGCCTTGAGAAGAGTAAAAAACACTGTGTGTTTTCCTAATGCTTCCTTCTGGCATTTTGGTGTCTTACTTTTTGTTCCCCGTCTTAAATTGTGTGTCACAGTCAATGGCTTTGGAACTTAGGCCCATTAGTAGGTTTCGGGGAGCTCAGGAACCCTGTAAAATTATGTGGAATAGTTTGTGTGTGTATTTTTTCCCCCTGGGTAAAATCCATAGTTGCTCATGAACCTTTGGTTATGGTTAGAAACCCCTGAGACAGGGGGCAGAAAATAAAGTGGTCTAAATTACTGAATACCACCCAGGGAAGGGTGGTCACTGTTTTTTAGCTTGCCTTCTGTCAAGCAGACCCTGGTCCATTAAGGCAGCAGGCCTGGAGGAACCTGCTGCGGAAGCAGGAGATGCAAGAACAGGGAAGGACCAGGAGGTAAGCGAGTTATCATTTCAGGCACAGTCCTGAGAAGGTGGCTTCAGCCTGACCCTGCAAGAAACTCTGCAACACTGTTATAGTTGCCTTCGCTCATTGTGTAAAAGCATTTCTGCTCTCTGTAGGAATTTCAGAGGGCAGTACTCTGAGAAGTCAGAGGTGTTTGAAGTAGGAAGAAAAAAAGTCACCCGAACTGCCCTAGCCAGGAGGTTCGCTTGGAGCATCATCCCATACACCAAAACGTTGAGGGTTTGATCCCCGCTCGGGGCACAGGCTTTGGGTTGACCCCTCGACGGGGTGCGTACAGGAGGCAACTGATCAATGTTTCTCTCTCTCTCTCCCTCCCTCTCTTTCTCTCCCTTCTGCTCTCTCTCAAATAAATAAACCAATCCTTGGGTGAGGATAAAAAAATGTCACAAAAACTAGTGAGGGGTGCATGGAATAGGTAAAACGTATCCAACCGTGGCCACTACATTTAGTGCCATGATGGTGGGTAAGTAGAAGTGAATGGTAGGTAATTAGTTTGTTATGACATGCAGAACCCAGCTCCTCATTGCTGAACCAAGGCATGCAGATTATGGAGTGAGAAGGGTACAGGTGGGTGAGGGTACCACTCTGTACCAGCAGCCACTAGGCCACAGGCCCCTGCCCTTTAGTCCCATGGCAAGGTCCTGAGGCCTTTTCTAACGCATCCCTTTGCATGGAGAGTGCCTCACTGTTCTCTAAGTTATTAAAGTACAGCACATGCGGAGAGTTAGAGAATATCCTACACCTAATACCTAGGCTAGTCACAGCCTGAATCCATTAACTCTTATACCAATTCTAATTAACACAAAATGTCGAGCCTAACCTACACCCTTGCCCTTTTTTTCTAGATTCCCCCTTTTTTACCCCTAGTCTCTCCCTCTTTATTAAAATTAGGGCCATGATGATGATGATGATGATATTCTGTGTAACCTATGAGCTAAGCTTTTTCCGTAGCATGCCTAATTTAAGTGTCAACCCACCATATAATTCAGATAGGAATATTTTCTTCATTTCGTAGCAGAGAAAACTGAAGCTTAGAGCTGAAGTAACATTCTTTAAGTCACAACACTGCTAGTATGAAGTTAGCCTCACTGATTCCAGAGATCATATACCCTGTATTCTAGTTTTTCCCCATGATTTTGAGTTTTTATCTAGTGTAGCTCTCGTTCCATGTGACTGCATGTGTAAAGATTCTCTCTTGCCTTGGTCTGTTGAGCTGTTATTTCTGCTTTAGCTATTCTCCTTTAGGGACTCTACTCTGAGACCATGTAGTATGGATGAAGCGATCTCTCCCGAATCCCATCCCTTTTGTAGAAGGTAGTCAGGGCATGGGAACTAAGCTGGTTGATGACAGCCCTTTTCTGGGACATTCGTGGGAGTCATTTGTTAAAAAGGAATTCCCCTTGAAAGGTTGAGGATACTAAGACCCATATTACCTGAAGCTGTAAAGAGATCATTCTGACATCTAGGGAAGATATTAAGCCAGCAAATAAAGACAAAACAGAGGAAAGGGATCAAGAACATTGCTATTGTCCTGATGATGTTATGGGAGAAACTATCAGAAACTGGGTTCTTCTCACCGATGTAGTGAAGAATTACACACCGGGGAGTCTATGCACGAATGTACAATGAGGGTTTATTGGTGAACCATTCTCGTGGAAGAGAACAGGCCTAGTTAAGGTGGGAGTGGGAGGCTGAAAGGCATAGGTTCAGGGCAAAGCAAGGCAAGGGAGGCGAAGGTAAGGGAGTCCAAAGGCTGGGGTGGCAGGCGCAGGGGTGGTGAGAGCTGGGTGGCAAGTGTGAGTGGCCAGAGGTCAGGTGGTCTGAGGCCCGGTGGCAAGAGTGCCAAGTCAGAGTCCTTTGTTCTGAGGATGTATGTAATTGGTGGGATGGGGGTGAAGGAGTTACATATTGATTGACAGGTAAAGGTGGCACCAGCTTTCCGGGGGCGTGGGGGGGAGTGGGGGTGAATTCCCAAAGGTGTTTATGGGTTTCTTCCTTCAGGCACTGTGGACTTCCTCCCACCTTTCAGACCTGGGGGTAAAGGCACAGTTTCAAAGCTTTCTTCCTGAGATAGTGGAGAAGATACACAGAATTTCACGGACTGCCCTCCACCCATGTTAGCAAGGTGTTTCCTGTGATGTTGGAACACCTGGCAATATTACCAGACCAGGCTCAGGATTGCTGACTCAGTGGGTGAGACACATCTCCCTCCTCCTCCCTACTTTGGTTTGATATCTATCCTACCTAAGAATGACATTGTTTAAGCATCTGTATCCAACCATCTGGGGCAGAAACTGGCTGATCCTTGCATTACTAATCCTTGAATTTCTCAGATGGCCAGGGGATCACAGGTGAATTGAAATGAATAAAGTTGCTGTTCTCTCTGGTGACTTGGATTTGAATTGGCCAAGTTTCTCTGGAATGATAGTGATCAGTGGCAGCCATATAGTAAGGAATATGATCCCACTTTGCCTCCTCAGTGGGACCTAAAGATTGGTAGGTTTAACACTCCTGGTTTTATGTGGGAATCTATTATCAACATTTCTATTCCTCCGCAAACCCAGCCTTCCAGCAATTACGGGTGAACTGCCTGTGTGTGCCTCTTCCATGTGCATCTGGGGACCCTTTCCCTCCAAATTCTCATTCAGTAATTTAAGCCAAAGGCACTTAGCTCCTCTTTAGTGCCATTCCCACGTAGATGAAAACAAGCATACTGCTTAAACTCCAAGCGGCATAAGGCAAATCCAGGGTCTGGTCCAGGCTTACAGAAGGGAGAGTGTTTTTCTGACCTTACTGTTTGTGCTATTCCCATTCCAAGCTATGGGATTGTATTCCAAGCGATGTAGTTGTGCTGCAGCTGAGGAGTGTTGTTCATGTGTACACATCTATGTACTTACGGCCTGCGCTGCATTTCGGTAGACTAAACAACCAATGGGGCATAATTTATGTTAAAAATGTAAAGATACAACCAGTGTATTGCAATTTCATATAAACTCTTCTGGGTTAATACGATTGTTTTCATAAAGGCCAGCTATTTATTCCCTCGACATTTTAATGGACTAAGGAAAGTGATCATTTCAATCACTTTCTTAGATCTAGTGCCATACCTGTCGCATTATGTTCAATCTTGAGATCCCTGCTTTAAGAGGAACATTTGCAAAGGGAGGACAATTTGGAACAGAATTAATCCAGACTATTTCAGATAAGGTGTGATAGAACAAATACAACAAAACAAAATAATGGGGACAACAAGAGGGAAGTTTTGGGAAAATGTGTTTGTCTTCAGTTATTTAAAGGGCCTAGGAGAAGAGAAACCCTGTTCATTCTCATCAATGACATAGGACAGAGCTACTGATTAAGTAGAAGCATCACAAAGGCAGATTTCAGGTAACACAGGCAAAAGTCAGTCTGCTATTGAACATTTGTTTTTGACTGTGGCAGATTTGCCCGTCACTAGAGATGATCAGCCAGAAACTGGATGACAAATTGGTGGAGGTATGTTATAGTAATGGGCAGCTCAAGGTTTACTCAGTATCTATTCTTCTATTCTGGCATATTAATGGGATCTGGAATTATTGCTGCAGGTGAAAAATTATACTACCCTCCTTCCCCTGCAGATAAGAAACTATGGGGTATAAGAAGCAACCATTGGATGGAACTTCTGGCAAAGTCTTTACACCCCTCCCCCCTTTGGGCTTCCTGCCTGGAATGCAGGTGTGTTTGGCTGTATCTCCAGCTATATTTAGGATGATGACATGACCTTGGGGATGAAAGAGACACATTTGATATGGTGGAGCAGAAAGACAGAAATAGCACCAGTCCCTGATTGCCTTATGGCCTGGACCACCTACTTACCTTTGTTTGTAATCTGAAAGAAAAAATGTAGACTTTTATCTTTTTATTGCATTTTGAATGTCCAATCTCTCTCACAAATGGCCAAACTCAATTACTCTCAGAAACATGTGTGGTCAACCACCCAGCCTTGTGGTCTTCTTCAATTCTAAACATCTATGGATATAAGCATTCATTACTTCACTTTCACCTATTACCTTTATAACCTATTGTATATAACAATAAAAATATTGGAAGGCATAATGTAAGAATAATATTGAGATATTACATTGATATTTTATATTCTAAATTATCTCTAGTACCTAAATGACATCAATTCAGGGGTAATTATTTATCTGTTTCAGGGAAACCTAGAACAAAGAGGTCATTGTTCAACTCTAGCTTAAAATTGGCATTTTATAGGTCCCAATGAGACAGTGTCTTTAGAACAGGGTTTTATTGAGAGAGAAGACTTTTCTAAATCAGAAAAACATCCTTCTTCTAACAAGAAACAATTCTGGCTGACTCAGGTAATAAGGTTTTCAGAGAAGCCATAGAATATAAAAGGAGAAGAAGAAGAGTATAATGAAGTGGAAGTATTCTTTTTTCCACTAATGAAAGGAAGGTGATACCAATGAGATGCCAAGGTGGGCACATTACTGATCCTTGCACTCAGGATTCACTTTAAGGGGAAAGAAGTACTTGATAGTCAAAAAGCAACCTTGGCTTTTTAATGAGTATTAACCTAGAGGCTATCTTTTTTTACCTGGAAGGAAACAGGATACCTTTAATTGCCAAATATAAGTGTGCCTTAGCGTATCAGTCAGGGTTCCTTCAGGCCCTATGCAATTGTGGGGTTCCATCAGGCCCTATGCAAAAGCTGTTCCCTTCCTGCCAGCTGTACTGGTAGTAAAGAAGGAGATCAGAACATGAAGTTGGGAAGAATAAACGCAAGCTACAATCTTCTAGGATCAACTAGAACCCATGGGGACCAAGTGGAACTTAATCTGAAGATCACCACCTCCAGTCTTCCTGATGTGGGTGACAAAAGAATTTGGTGCAAATGCACAGGAACTTCATTTCTTTAATAATGGCTTTTTCCTCAATTCAAGCTAGCTCTGTCCAATCCAATAGCATCATGGCTTACTTGCCTCCTTTCAACCAGATCCTTCCACTTTTGCACACACTACCTTTCCACTACCTTAAATAGTAAGCCCTTGAGACATTAGGTTCTAGTCAGTGTCAAACCTTTAAGAATAAAGCCTCAGGCCTGTTGACTGAGGGAACAGAGTTTGGTCAAACTAAAGTTAGCCACTTGACCTCAGTTGTGTTTCAGCCCTAGGTCCATAAAGTTGAACGGACCCTACCAACTACATGCTCAGGAAACTAGATGGAACAAAGCCATGGTTGACACCAGGACCTCCTACAATGAACTGCTCCCTACCTGACCCCAGCCAATCGGAGCAACCCCCAAAACCAACTGCCTTCATCAACGTGACTATCAGTTTTTCCCTTATATAATCTATCCCATAGAGGCCATCAGGGAGCCAGGCTTGGTGCCATTTCCTTAGATAAATCTTTACTTTCTTTGCTGCGAACTCCCATTCTCATCTTACTGGGCTCTG
Organism: Mormoops blainvillei; assembly: GCA_004026545.1. NCBI lineage: Eukaryota > Metazoa > Chordata > Mammalia > Chiroptera > Mormoopidae > Mormoops > Mormoops blainvillei. Next base: position 38,284 of record PVJD01011356.1, on the reverse strand, counting down.
ATGTGCTCAGGCAAACAAACCCCTTTAGTTTGGTAACATTGGTGTCTTCACATAAGGTGCACACACGTCCAGCCTAGGGTTTGAGAGAGTCAGAGGAGCCTACATCGCAGGAGATAGAAGAGCTGAAGCCTGGCTTGTCTCCAACCAACAAGGTGAGCTTCGGATCAGCGATGGCATCAGTCGCTGATGTCCCAAGTGTAAAACTTGCTACTGTGTTACCTCTGTCTTCTAACTTTCACAAATATTTCTCTGCGACCAACCACAGCCCGGAAGCATAGGCAAGAGTCCACTGGCAAACACAATGCCTGCTCAACTAAGGTGACACAGTATGAAGTCACCAACATTAGCAGTGGTCATTCCAGAATAAGATCAAGTTTGCTTTAGGAAAAAAATCAAGTATTTAGCCAGTCTGCATTTAAATGTATATATTTCAACGTCCTTCCACAAAATATGTTTATCGGACTGTTTATCAGAAAGTAAGACTTTTAGAAATGGTGCTTGGGTCAGAAAACTTTTGGTGGTTTGGAGAAATGTCCAGAACACAGCGTGGTCCCAGTGAAGGCATGGATAGGATGATGTCACAGAGGCTCCTAATGGAAGGTGTCAACAGGGAAAACAATGAGTCTGAAGGACAAGGTGAAAAAAACAAGTACTTTCCAGTGTTCTCTGGGACTGACAAAATGTTTCTGGGTTAAACCTTGACCCAATTCTATCTGCCATCTCTAATAAGAGGGAAAATAAGGGAGACAATGGCAGCAGTCTGGTAAGTTCTCTTTACCAAGGAACGAGAGGCTCCTCCCAATTCATTTCCCTGCCCCTTGAGGAGGCATTGCGGGACACACCTTGCTTCTTAATGAAGGTTCTCATTTATAGAGCTGTAAGGTACTACTGCCATCAGGAGATGACACTTAATGTTACACAGTTCCTATAAGGGCTTTTCATGCTGACAGACCCATTCGGTTTGCTGTTACATCAACCTTAAACAGATTGGACAAACTCTGGGACTGTGCATTCTTGCAATAGGAAAAACTCTAATAATGAAGAAGACAAGTTTTTAGTTTGTCTGTAGCCCTATATAATTAAAATGTCACTTCTTGCTTTCGTGGTTGTGATATTGTGATTTATAACAAGAAATATATATTTGGCCTTTGTCTCAGTTTCTGGCACAGAGCTCATAAAACACTTGAAGTTTGTCTTTTGCTATGTTAATGAGGTGACTAAGCACCAGAAGATGGAAGCTAGTTGCCAGGGGAACCAATCTTGTAATTGGAGGGTTGGAAGTTTATTCTCACTGCCCTGATCTCCAGGGAGAAGAGGAGGTTGGTATTGAGATCAATGTCCAGTGGCTAATGATTTTATCAATCATTCCTATGTAATGAGCTCTTCATAAAAAACAAATACACAAAAACAAAAACAAGAAACAAAAAGGAAGGGCTTGGAGCTTGGAGAGCTTCCAAACTGGGGAACTCCCCGAGTTTAGTGGAGAGTGGTACCGCCAATTGCCTTACGCATCTCTGCCATCTGGCTGTTCTGAGTTCGATCTTCTATAAAGAACCGTAATCTACTAAGCAAATGTTTCTCTGAGTTTTGTGAACCACTCTTGAAAATTTATCAAACCTAAGGTAGGAGTCATCGGAACCTCCAAATTTATAGTTGGTTGGTTAGAAGCACAGGCGACAATCTTTACCTGCCACTTGTGTCAGAAGCAGAAGGAAACGGACTTTAGCATGTGGGATCTGATGTTATCTCCAAGTAGGAGGTATCAGAATTTAGTTGAATTATAGGACACCCAGCTGGTATCTGAAGATTGCTTGGTTGAGTGGGGAAAAAAAACCCCAAAACAGCCACACATTAAATTTGGTGATGGAATCGTTGTAGACCAGTGGCAAGACTATATTTAAATATTCTTCAGGCTATCTCATGCTAGATAAGCACTGAGAAACTTGGTGGACTTGATTGTTCCATCATCCATACAATATTCTGTGGTACTCAGCTTGGGCTAAAATATAACTTTTTTTGTTTTTTGTTTTGTTTGTTTTTTAATGCTGTGCAAGCACAGGAGGTGTAAGTAAAATCACAGGGAACCAGGTGTTGGTGCCTGGGGGCATTCATGATTACATGTATGTGTGTTGGGTGAGGGTGGGGTAGGGCATGCATGAGCTACAAGAGCTCTGTCATATACTTTTAACTGGAGGCATTTCTGCCCAGGGTGGGCAGAGATTGGTTTCTGGGCTGGGTGCCTGGCCCTCTTGCGACAAGACATTGACTCCTGATGGTCTGCCCTCCCCTCCGTCTGTCAGAATGGGCCTGGTTCACTCCCCAGCCATTTGGCCCTTTCTCTTTCAGCGTAGGTGCTAAGCAGAAGTGAATTTACAGGAAACAGAGCCCTGACTATCGTTTCCATTTTTATTCTTTGCCGCAAGCTCAGTGGTGGAAGTTGTTCACCTTTTTTTTTTCTTTGCTGTCATGGGCTCAGACTTTTGTTCATTAACTCAGACAAGTTTCTCTGGGTTTCCTCCTCCCTCCTGCTCAGGTTTTCTTTTTCCCTCCCCGTGCTTGGCAAATTGCTCCCTGAGAATTATTTCTCCAAGTTATTTCTTTCCAGCTCTCATTTCCAAGCTCCTGCAAAGGCTAATGAGCCCTGGTACTTGGATTGTAACACCAGACATTTGCCACAGAGCTAATGCAAAATGTATGGCATGTGTCCACTATCAGAAAGCACAGGGTTGCAGCGTGATGGGGTAAAGGAAATGCTTTCTTTATTCTGTGTGACAAGGCTACCTGGAGATTTGCTTTTAAAGGCACAGTTAAACCTTAGAAAAAACCCCAGCTGCTGTCAGGATGAACTTGGAGCAGAATGGAGTCATTAGCATGTGGTAGGTATTAGGGAATCATGTGGAAATTCATCTATAATCAAGAAGAAATTTTAAAATTAAGTTTACACATATTAGACATAGTTAGCTTCATTACTTGGCAGATAGAGAATATGTACTCTTACCCAGTTTATAGGTTTCAACTTGTCTCCTCTGAAAGGTAAACATTGCAGATCCCAGGAAAGAAGGTAGCGATGGTCATGTATGCTGTCCCATATTTTCCATTTGGTCATGTTTCAAAATGGACTTGCATCAGAATATTTTCTCACATCTCTAATCCTTACCCTTCTCCACCTGCTTTCTGATTCTCCCAGGTTGAACCATATGACCACATCAATGGATACCAGCCACCTGTCTGACTTGCAGTTAGCTTTAGCCAATGTGGAAGCCCCAAGAGGAGACTGGAGAAGGGGAAGAGATCATCGTATTTTTTTCATTAACTCCTTCCCTCAAAGTCACATTGAGCTGGATGTGACATTTGACCACTCACAGTGGCTCACATCACAATTCTTTACTCTTCCTGATTCCAAAACCTGGCCTCTCCTAGTCCCTAGAGATCCAGGCATCAGTTACAGCACCATTTCTTGTAATTCCCCCATACTTTCCATTCTGTAAACAGTCTTTATGTAAATAAATCTTCAATGATTTTGAGAATGCCACATCTTTCCTGTTGAGACTGTGATTGACACACATGTTTCTCAAAAAGATAAATGCTACAAATAGAAATTTCATTCACTGGGAATTTTGGTTAGTTTTATTTTACATTGTGTAAAATCTATGTATAATAAACCATGACATTGGAAAGCAGGATAGTATAGCGGTTAAGAACACAGACTTGAGAGCCAGTCAGCCTGGTTGTTGTGAAGATTCAATTAGGTAATACATGTAAGTGTCTGGCATTTATTGAATACCATATAACTACAAATTATTATTATTATTATTACTAAAACTACTATGTTTTAACAGATAAAACTTTCCAGAAGATTAGGAGGACTTTATTGGGGGTTGGCATGTGCAAAAAAAAAAAATACATCAAGAAAAATCATCTGATAGTTAACAATATGAAGCATTGGTTCAGAGTTTATTATGTGCCTAGCATTACACTAATAGGTATTCAGCAATGGCATATGTAGCCTTCTTCCCATAAGAAGCTTACTTAAATCGGATAAAATAAAGAATAACACGCAAAATGAAAAGACATGAAAGGAGTTAGGATTTAACAAGAGGAGAAGCAGAACCATTAGTAATTCTATCTATCTGTCTATCTATCTATCTATCTATCTATCTATCTATCTATCTATCTATCATCTATCTATCATCTATCTCTCTATCTCTCTATCATCTATCAATCATCTATTTATCTTTCTATCTTGGATTATTATAATAGGGCTTTAACCTTACAGAACTGTAGGAACTGGCTAAACAGTCAGGGACAGTAGTTTCTTTGGTGTCAGCATTCTAAAGTCAGGGCAGGCAGTCAGGGAGGGAAGACATAGGTGAAATGAGGGAATGAAGAACAAACTGGAAGGTTTTGTTGCAAATCATTTATGATTGTAGTTAATACTTAGTGAGTTCTTTCCATAAGCTCAGTTTCCCTCCTTCAATTTTCATAGAAGACTATGAGGCAGGTATTGTTACTGCCTGCCTTTTTCTGATGAGAAAACTGAGCTTCATGATGATGTCATGGAGCTGATGGCTATAGCACTTTGCCTTTATTTCCCAATTTCTTTTTAAGAGATTAAGAGGTTAAGAGGTTAATATAGAAACACTATATTTTACCTTCATTCATTTTTCAGAGGGTTGAATTATCAGTATTGGGTCCACCCTTTTTGTCCTGTGTTGAAGAACATATCTTTTTTTTCATGAAGTCACCTACTTACACCCTGAAGAATAATGATTAGTGCATAAAAATAGTGTGTTTCTTTTTTCTCAAAGGAGTTTCAATTTCAGCCTCAGGTTCACAGAAAACCCTGTTTTATATGTGCAACACTAAACATGGTTATTCTTGACACCTTTGATTTCCAAACAGCTACATCTGAATGAGTCATATCATAAGCTTCAATACGGTACTTCTATAATTATTGGTAGTAATATTCCATGACTGGAATTCTACACTTAACGAATGTGTAGGTAAAAAAAAATGTTAGAAGCAAAAAGGCTGTTTATTTGTCCCCTTATCATATGTGTATTATCAGCAAATACATATCAATTTAGAGAGAAGTGAAATGTAGATTGAAAATTAAAAAATGAATATTCATATGTGGTCTGAGCCTGGTTGCAACTTCTCAATGAGGATGCTCTGGTAAAGGCAAAAGAAGAACTTCGACTATTTAAAATATTGAAATATCAACAAAGAAACCAGGACAATTATCAACAAAACAAAATATAAACCTGTACAGTGGGAGAAATTAAACTATTTAAAATATGAAGAAAAAGGCCTGGCAGATCAACTCGAACTATTGGTGGTCATTTTGGAGGTGGGGAAAAAAAAGATGTGAAAAGAAACTGAAATGAAAATCAAACCAGGTCATAAAAAACAGATACCTTTGTATGAGTTGACTTGTAGGTGTCTACAACACATGTCATTAAATGAAAAAGCAAAGCAAAGCAATGTACATTCATTTTTCTAGGAGACTACTTACAATGAAAGGATGGGTCGACTTGTTTAATACAACATACTATAAAGCAGGTATGATTATTAGCTACATTCTAATGAAACTGAAACTATCCCTAAGGAAGACCACCTAAGTAAGCAATAAGTATCAGGGCTAGAATGCTTACCCAGGCACCCTGGCTCCAGAACTCATGCTTTTAATGCTGCTTGTTACATTTTAAAGCAAATATTGTTACATAAATATATGAAAGCAGTAACAAATTTTGCCTCGAGATAGGGATAGACTAGGGGTTAGGAGATTAAGGTAGGAAGGACACTTTTCTCTACATAACCTTCCGTACTATTGATTTATTTTTATGCTTTTCACCATATGCACATAACTTTTTCAGTAACACTGTAAAAATAAAAAGATATTTTTTAAACAAAAGAAACTAAGAAGGGAAATTCTGCTTTTACTTATGCCGAGTTTCTTTTTTACGCCTCCCCTTTCCCCATGCCTCTGCAATTCTGACTGTGTAGATGTTTCCTGTTTTCCGATTTCCCTCTTGTGCCTCAAGCTCTGAATGGCTCCCTTTTGTATGCCAATGTGCAAATCAGGTCACATTGTCACCATTTGTTGACAGGAGCTTCCTCTGTACCATCAGCTCCTTGAGACAGGCAGCTGTGGCCACATCTCATTCATCTTAGATATTTTAGTGCTTACCTTTGACCCATACCAGGCACTTGATAACTTTTCATTGAATGGGTTGAAATAAATGTCAAAGATCTGGAGGTGTAGGTAATGTAAAAGCAATATTAAGGTTCTCCTGACCACTTGCTTATGCAATAGTCTCACATGGCTCGCTGTCAGCTGTGCATACAGTTCCTGAGAATTAGCTTACAAAAGAGAGAACTTGGCTAGAGTTTCAATAAGAAATTTATCAGCCTGTGAAACACTGGAACAAAATTAATCAACATACTCACTGAAAACTGGCCTCTGGAGGAAATAGAATGAGGTGTGGTCATTGAGGAATTTCTTCGTAGTTATTCTTTTGGATTTATCTGATCAGAGAAGATACGTTATTGCTCTCTTCTGCTGTTTTTCTTTCCTGAAATTGCCCTACTTCTTCAGTAAATCCTTTTGCATAAACCCATACATTGAAACGGGGTGAGATTAAAAAAAAAAAACCCATAAAATTTAAAAAAGAAAATGAATAAGCATCATTCAAGAAATGTTCTGGAATGTCTTTACTTGTAAGTTAGAAATTGATAGATTTAAGAATTAAAATATTTTTAATAAGCTACAGGAACTGAGACAAACGATAATATCATGAGTATTGCCTATTTTTCCAGGGAAGGGAAAGAACATATCCATTAAATTAACAGAAGTGTTAAGTAGGATGTTATCTAAGATTTGGGAAAGACAATGAGTGTAGGAAAGTCAGTTATTAGGAATAGAAGTTACAAATAAAGAAGGAGGAGAGGAACAGACTACTAAATAAATAAGAATAGCTAAAGTACCAAATTCTATGACTGCTTTAAAAAGTTAGTAGAAGTATAAACCGAAAGTACAATGAATAAAATAATTGAAAAAACACAATCAAAGATTAATACCTATGTCTATATTGTTGGGGAAGGAAGGATTATAAATATTCAATAGATGTATCATGTAAGTACATTTTCAGAAAAATAAAACCCGTGAAGATCAAATGTTTTACTACAAAGTACTTTGAAACATAAATACTATAAAGATGACAGCATCTAACATGTCATCAAAACTATCTTGATCTTTGAAAACATGCTAGAAGTCTAAAGCAATCATCTTATGTTGAAAAGTACTGATCAATCTTCCTGTGTAGAATCTGAGTATTGTTTTTATGAAAAGCACCTTTCAATGAAAAGATTCTCAAAGTTCAGATGTAACAAAGTGGTTTATTTATTTAGTTTTTTCTTTATTGAGTTCCAGAGGCTATTTTCCCTTGCAAAAGACACACTGTATGGCTAAAAATTGCAATAAGGTTGATACCCAGAAAAGTGGGAAAAAACCACCGTGAAAAAATGAATGTGGTATGAAAACAGTCAGCTCCTTCTGGGTGTGTGTTATGGGGGTGGGAGGTGGGGGCTAGACACCTTGATATTTTATTACATAGTGGGTGGGATGGTGGGATAAATATTAAGGCACCTAATTTTAAAATTAAATACCATATAATAATATTTCAACCCATGCTTCCCAGTTTCTTTAAAAAGGAGGAAGGAGCTATCAGCTTTCTGGTCAGAGTGTTTCCCATGAGGCTGATTGGAAATCACCTTCTGTCTCCTTCCTGCCTTACATCTTTTCTTGTCCGTCAGGCAGCAGAGAGTGCCAGCATGACATCCCCACCCAACCTCGGTCAGCCATGGTCATTGACTCAGTTAGAAATCCACAGGGTTCTTACCAGGGTACTTGGAGTGGCAAAGCTTCTTCACACTAACTTCTATAATAGTTAGGCCTTGGATATTAAATAAAAAGTCTAAGGTGGCTCTTTTATATTCTGTTGGATGCCCAGAGGAACATGGTTAAAACTAAATGCTTCTTTAAAAAAAATTATTTTATTTTTAAAAATTTAATCTTTATTGTATTTTTTACATTATCTTTTAGTCCCCTTATACCTCTCTCTCCTCCCTTAAATCACCGCATTTAGTTTATGAGTCCTCTTTCTTTTTTGCTCAATCTCTCTATCCCCCTAACCTCTCCTCCCCAAGTACCTGTCATCCTGTTCTCCATCTATGAGTCTGTCCCCATTTCCCTTGTTAGCTCAGTTTGTTCATTAGAGTCCATATATGAGTAAAATCATATAGTATTTGTCTTTCCCTGACTGGCTTACTTCACTTATGCATAATGTTCTCCAGGTCCATCCATATTGTTGCAAAGGGTAAAATTTTCTTCTCTCTCTCTCTCTCTTTATGGCTGAGTAGTATTTAATTCTATAAATGTCTCATAGTTGTTCTATTGACTCATCTATTGATGGCACTTGAGCTACTTCCATATCTTGGTGATTGTAAATAACTCTACAATGAACATAAAGGTGTTTATGTTCTTTTGAATTAGTGTTTTAGTTCCTTAGGATATATTCCCAGAAGTGGGATTGCTGGGTCAAAAGCAGATCCATTTTTAATTTTTTGAGGCATCTCCATACTGTTTTCCACACTGGCTGTACCAGTCTGCATTCCCACCAACTGTGCAGAAGAGTTCCTGTTTTCTCCATACCCTGGCCTGCACTTGTTTGTTGATTTATTGATGATAGCCATTCTGACAGGTGTGAGACGATATCTCATGGTGTTGTGTTTTTTTTAAAGATTTTATTTTATTTTTAGACAGAGGGGAAAGGAGGGAGTATGAGAGGGAAAGAAAAATCAATGTACAGTTGCCTCTCACACACTGCTTATTGGGGACCTGGACTGCAACCCAGACATGTGTCCTGACTGGGGAATCGAACTAGTGACCCTTTGGTAGGCAGGGCATTGCTCAATCCACTGAGCTACAGCATCCAGGACCTCATTGTGGTTTTTATTTGCACTTCTCTGATGATTAGTGACATTGAGCATCTTTTCATGCCTATTGGTCATCTTCATGTCCTCTTTGGATAAGAGGTTCTTTGCCCATTTTTTAATTGGGTTTTTTTTTTTTTTGGTGATGAGTTTTATAAGTACTTTGTGAATTTTGGATATTAACCTCTTATTAGATGTATCGGTAAATATGTTCTCCTATTTTGTGAGTAGTCTTTTTATTTTGTTGAAGATTTCCCTTGTTGTGCAAAAACTTTTTAGTTTGATGTTGTCCCATTTGTTTATTATTATTTTTTTGTTTTCTTTGCCTTAGGGAGATATAGCTAATAAAAAATGGCTACAAGTAATGTCCAAGATTTTGCTACATATATTTTCTTCTAGGATTTTTATGGTTTGGGGCCTAATATTTAAGTCTTTGATCCATTTTGAATTTATTCTTGTGTGTGGAATAAGAAGGTGGTCTAGTTTCATTTTTCTGCATGTATCTGTTCAATTTTTCCAACATCATTTATTGAATAAACGATCTTTAACCCATTGTATGTGCTTGCTTCCTCTGTTGAATATTAATTGACTATAAAGGTGTGGTTTCATAACTGGTAGGGAAGCTATTGGCTTCAAGGGTAGGTATTTTTATTCTTTAGATGTTTTCATTACTGGTCATTCAGTGGTTCTCCACCTGGACTGCACATATAATAAACCGAGAGGCTTTTAAATCACACCCATGTACCAGGGCCCCAAACACAGATGTAAATTTATTTGGTTAGGGCTGGGACCACAGAAAGCTCAGGAGATGCAAATGTGTAGCCAAAACTGAGAACCACTGTTTTACAGAAATCCACAGATTTTCAAGTTACACTAGTGGAAATATTTACTCTGTTTTTAGTTATAGAGTGCCTATGATAAATGTGATTCAATTCTTCATGCAAGGGTACTAGCAATAAGGAAAAAAAAACAATTTTATTCTCATGGAGTTTACACTTTAGAGGTGAGAGATAGTGATGAAGACAAAGAGAGAAGAGGCTAGGAAGGTGTTTGGCAGTTATGAGCTTTATAATAGGGTGGTTTTGAATGTCACACTAAAACGACACTTGAACGAAGACAGAAGAAGGTGAAGGATCAAATCTTGTGCCTATCGGGAGAAAACGCATTTCATTTGGCAAGCGATATAGGATCATGCTTGGAATGTTTGAGAAATCTCAGAAGAATCAGAATGGTTTGAAGAAAGTGAAGTAAAAACATAGTAGCAGATGAGACCCAAAGATCAACAGTTCCAAACTGAGAATGAAGGTTTTATTGCTGGGCATCCGTCCCCTAAATCTTGAGATAACAGCCCTCATTACTCTGTATGATGTGTGGCATGTTGAGGTCATGGAGAGAACTAATCTGAGAGGCGTTTGTGAATGATGTGAAATATGGTTTGGGAATGTAACCTTTTGTGATGCTGACCTCCTTTGTGTGTGGCTTGACATGCTGTCTAACCTACTCCCATGATGCCAGTGTGCATTGTAAAATCAAAAAACATACCTGTGGCTTCCATTACATCCCCAATGGAAACCCTGGGTCTCTCCTATATGTGTGCAAAAGGGTGAAAGCCAGTTTTATTTGTAAAATCATGATTCAGTGTTCAAGTTGAAAGCTTCTCCATTTTTACAGCCAGCTTTGTTCTAATTTGTCAGAGGTCTACTAGATATCTGATGCTAATTTCATTTTTTAAGCAAAATTTTTGATGAATAAGTTCTATATTAATTTTATTTTTGATGCTATAGTTTATTCTTACTAAAAAATAAAGGAACAACAAAATTAAGTATATTTAGTAAAGTATTTTGAGATTTAGTAAAGTTTTTTGAATTTCCCCACATTTACTTCTTTCAAATACATCTATTAAAATGTTGACGCATAGAGAATGGAAATATTCATTTTGTATATTGGTTTGTATTTCTATCTTGTCTTTTTTAAATCCTCTACACATTGAACCATGTCAACATTATCCATGTTAGATTGTAAATTCCTTCTAATCAGAGAGTGAGAATGCCTGTCTAAATCTCTCTGTAACAGCATTAGTTAGTGATTGTAGTTATCAAAAAGTTATCTCTGTGTATACAGAAAACCATGTCATTTCATCAGCTCAGTAGTCCACAGAGCCTTCCACAAATAGCTTTGAGCCCCAAGGCCAGTCTGACTATTGGTTAATGCAAATAAGCATAGCAAATGTTTCTGCTCTGCCTCAGTAACCACAATCTCATTTGAAACAGAGTTATGCATTATGGCATTGCTAGGCCAACCCCCTTCAAGCAAGGCAGAATCTGCAAGTAGTTACATAATGTTCAAATTGGTTTCTCTTTAAATAGAGGCAGGTTTAGGTTTGTTGATCAAATCAATTAGAGTCATTTTCCCTAATTCACTCTCAGAATGGGAAATTGCTTTCCAAAGCATTGGGAAATAACAAGGACCCCTGACAAAGGGCCAGAGTTTCAATATGCACATCCGGAAATCAACCTGAGGTCTACTTGTGTGAAGAAAATCTGCTTGTAGTTTCTCCCTTTCCTTCTCAGTTTCCCTCGTTTTCTCTCTCTCCCTCCTCTCCTCTAACTTTCAATCACTTTTACGCACAACGAAATACACATGTTGTAAGAGCACAGTTGGATGGTTTTTGACAAATAACCACACGTTACCAACACCCTATTCAAGATATACAATATTTCCATCATCCCAAAATGTCCCTTGTAGCTCCTTTGTAGGCAATTCCCATATCATTGTTTTGATCTAATTACTATTACCATAATTTAGTTTTGCCTCTTCTACATCTTTGTAAAAAGTAAGTCATGTAGACTCTGTGTGAAGTTTTATTTACTCTGCATAATGCTTTTGAGACATGTTCTTGCTATTACATGTATCAGTAGGTTATTCCTTTTTAGTTTTTATTAGTTTTACTTTGCCATTCACCAGGCGATGGGTTGTTCCCAGTATGGGGCTGCTATGAATAAAGCTGCTATGAACATTCAAGTACAAGTCTTTGGGGGAACATGCATTTTCATTTTTCTCGAGCAAATTTCTAGGAGTAGAGTTCCTGAATCACTTGGCAAATGTATCTTTAATTTTCTAAGCACATGGTAAACAATTGTTACATTAATTAAACAAGGAAGCTATTAGATGGCACTAATGCCATGGCATGGCAGCCTACTTAGGTAAACCAAACCTAAGCCTGTAAATACCTCAAGGTTACAAAATCAAACCTAAGGACAACCAGTCACAAAAGAGCAGCTAGCCATTAAGCTGCAGGCAATCACTAATTTCCTTACTTTACATCGGCTTTTCTTTTCTTTTTTTTTTAAAGAGAGGGAGAGAAGAAGGGGGAGGGAGACAGAAACATTGGTTTGTTGTTCCACTTATGTATTCGTTGATTGATTTTTGCATGTGCTTTGTTAGGATAGACCCCACAAGCTTGGCATATGGGGACTAGTCTCTAACCAATTGAGCTACCCAGCCAGAGTCTGCCTTTTATCTACAAAATTTCTCCCCAAACTTCTGTTGGCTGAATGCTCCTAACTACTGGTTTGATGTTACCTAAATTTTAAAAAAACTTCTTAAAATTTTTAACATGATTCAGTTTATTTTTTTAACACTGTTTTCAAACGGGATTTTTACCATTTCACATGCCTGTCAGAAGCAAGGGAGTTCCAGTTACTCCGCATCTGCTCCAGGTCACGATATGGTGCATCTTTTAAATTTTAGCCATTGTGGTATGCTTGGTGCTTTTTCTCATTGTTGTCTGAATTTGTATATCTCTAATGTCTAATAATTTTGAGCATCTGTTAATATTGTTATTGTCCATTTGAGTATTTTCGAGCAGTATCTGTTCAAGTCTCTTGCTCATTTTTAAATGGATTGTTCATTTGTCATTATTGAATTTTAGGAGGTTTTTAAAAATATATTTTTGATATGAGTTCTTTGCCATAAATATGTATTGAGGATGTTGTATCCCAATCTGTATTTTGACATTTGAAAAACACAAGTTTTAAATTTTGATGTTTATTTTATCAATGTGGTTAGGTTTTATCTAAGAAATCTTGGCAATTTCTTAGCAAAGATAGTTTTCTATGTTTTCGTTTGGATACTTCATAGTTTTAGTTTCCACATTTATATCTTTGATCCATTTGAAATTAAGTTTGCTATATAGTATGAGGTAGGGGTGGTGCTCTTCTTCCCAGCCCCTCAATGTGGATATCCAGTTGTTTCAGCACCATTTGTTGAAAAGACATTTTCTTCCCTCTCAATATCTTGGTAGGTTTGTTGAAATCAATTAACCATATACGTATAGCTCCAGTTCTAGTGTATTCTAGCCCAGTGATATTTTTCAGTCTATTCCAGGGACACCCAAATTTTTGGCATCTGTGGGCCATACTGGAAGAAGAGTTGTCTTGGGCCACACATTAAATACACAAACACTAACAAAAACAAAGAAATGAAAAAACTCATAATGTTTTAAGTAAATTTATGATTTTGTTTCGGGCCACATTGCTAGCCATCCCGGGCCACATGTGGCTTGAGGGCCATGGGTTGGACAACCCTGGTATGTCTTAATTACTATAAACTTAGAGTAAGTCCTGAAATCAGCTAGTGTATTTCCAATGACTTTTCCCAGATGATTTTTACTTTCTGAATTCTTTGAATTTTCATAAAATAATTAGAATCAGCTGGTCATTTCATACAAAATGTCCTAGTAGAATTTTACCTGGAATAGTTTTGAGTTTCTAGATCAATTTATTGACAAAAATCTAACAATACTGAGATTTATAATCCAATTGTTTGGGTCTTTAAAAATTTCTCTCAATACTCTTGTAGTTTTAGCATGGAGGTCTTACAGATTTTTATTAAAATTATTCTTACTAACTAATATTGTATTATTTTAGATAGTACATGATATTATTTTAAATAATATTTTATATCTGCTCTGGCTGGTGTGGCTCAGTGGATTGAGGGCCGGTCCACGAACAAAAGGGTCGCTGGTTTGATTCCCAGTCAGTGCACATGCTTGGGTTGCAGGCCAGGTCCCTGGTAGGAGGTGTGCAAGAGGCAACCACACATTGATGTTTCTCTCCTTCTCTTTGTCCCTTCCTTCCCCCTCTCTAAAAATAAATAAATAAAGTATTTTAATAAAAAAATATTTTATATCCTTTATGCAGTTGTAGGTGGTATTTTTAAAAATTTTATTTTCCAATTTTTTATTATTAGTATATAAAAGTTAAACAACTTTGGGGCTTTGCAGCCTGTGGTTTTTAAATTTTATTTATTAATTCTAATGATTTGTTTGCTGGACATTTTATAATTACCTATGTAAAGTGTCTGGTTATATGCAAATAAGTTTTGCATCTTACTTTCCAATCTTTATGCCTTTTTATTCTTGCATTATTGCTCTGGTACAATGATGAACAGAAATGGTGTGAGAGCAGACACTTTTTTTCCCCCATCTGATCTTAGGGGGAAAGAGTTCATTGTTTCAACATACAATATGTAGCTGTAAACCTTTTATAGATGTCCTTTAAAAGATTAAAGATGCTATCATACTTATGTGATGAGGGTTTTTATCATGCTTGTTAAATATTGTCAAATAGTTTTTTTCATTAATTGAATACTTTATGCTTTTTGTAATCTGTTAATGTGGAGAATTCCAATGATTGATTTTTAAGAGTTAAAATAATTACGCATCTTGGAATAAATCCAAATTGGTTAGTAAGAATTATCCTTTTCATATTTTGCTGGGTTTGATTTCTTAATATTTTGTTCAAGAATTTTTACATCATAAGTATTGCTGTTCTGTAATTTTTTTTTAATACCTTTGTCAGGGTGTGGTATCAGGGTTATACTGGTCATTTAAAATGAATTGGCAATTATTCCTAGCTCCTTATTCTTAGAGATATTATATAAGGTTGACATTACTTATTCCCTAAGCATTTGATACAATTTATTATTGAAGCCATCTGAACTTAAGGATTCTTTTTGGTGGGGAGAATTTATTGTGATTTCTTTAACAGAATTCTGAGTTTTTCCTTTTTGTGTTCATTTTATAAAGTGTGTTTCACAATGAATTGATCTATTGCATATGTTTTATATTTATTGTCATCAATTTTTGAAAACAATTTTATGTTTAAAAACGTAGTGATATATCATCTTTTATTCCTTGTGTTTTTAATCTATGTTTTCTTCATTTTTATTTCTTGATCTGTCTAGCTAGATATATATCAATTTTTTAATCATTTCAACATAAAATTTTTATCTTTTAATTTCCTGTGTTATTTGCCTTTTTTTCTCATATTAATTTATGCTCTTTATTTCCTTATTGCTTCTATTTGGGTTTTTTTTTTTGTTTGTTTCTTAAGATAGAATTATAGATTGTTGATTTAACTATCTTTTTCTTCATTTAAAGCTATAGATTTTACCCTGAGAATTGTTTTAGCTACATTTTGTTTTCGTGGCTTCATTAGCTTCAGTTTGGAATATAATCTAAACTCACTTTTGGTGTCTTCTTTGATCTACAGGTTATTTACAGGAAATTTACCCAAAATTTGAAGAGTGATTTTTTTTATTAAAGAGTACTGTTTGGTTTTGGTATAATAGTTTTTGGTTCTTTGCAAAATAAATTGATGAACTACCTTTAATGGGAATCTATTCAACCTATTAGTCTAATATCTTTTGCACTGTGCTCAGATCACTTAGACCAACCTGCCTAGGGGTTCCTTGTAGATGAATATAGTCTTTATTGAAAGTAATATTTAAGACTTGTTTATTTTGGGTATGTGTGTAAATATTTAACCATTTTAAACTATTAAATATAAAATTAAATAGATAACTGCCTTGTGGTTAGAATGGCGATAATAGATAGAAATGTTCAAGTTTATGAATGAAGCTAAATATGTTCAAGATGAAAGTCAAGCACACAGCTGGAGTTGAAGCTGGAAATATAACTAGTGTTGAAATGAGAGATGGAGCTGAAAGAATATTTCAGGTTTTATCAGAATGTAACAAAAAGACGTGAAATAACTAGTATAATAACCTGCTGAGATGTACTACTTTACAATTATCCCAGAAAGACAACCAGAAAAAATGCCACCTTAGCTAGAAATTTCCCAAGAGTCTATGAGTCCTTATATTCTCTAATCAAAGTCTTGCTTGTAGGAGTTTAACATAATATATTAGAGAGGTTATATCAGTACTACAAAGCCATACTACCTAGCTATAAATCCTGGCTCTGTCACGTATTGGCTGGGCATTCTAGCTTTGTTACTTCTCTACATTTCATTCCCAATTTCTTATGTAATATTGCTTTAAAGTAAACACTATTAAAAGGTCAAGCCATGATGAGTCCAGGAGACTGGCTTGGTAATTTGTGAGATGATGCCTTCTTTCCCTTGGTGGCAATGCTTTTGAGCTGATCCTATGCAATCTTTTGAGTCACGGGAGATGAGAGAACTTTCCCTGGACCATAACATAAGGGTTTTGTTAGCAGTTAAACAAGAGGCATTTAAATCAAACAGAATAGGAAGAAAGGAAGAAATTTATAATTTGAAAATAAGGAGGAAAGGTGAGACATTTGTGGAAGGGCAGATAAAAAGGCCAAACACACACAGCATTAGGTTAATAGTTTATAAGCTACCTTGTTTTTCCTCTTGAGAATAGTTTCCCAAATATCACAGTTTTCCAGCATGGTCCAATTTTGCAGAGTATGTTCATAAACAGAGAAAAACTGTACTTTGACATTTGTTTTATTTGCCAAAGTCTTATTCTCCAAAATAAGAATAGAGAATATTCGTGTGGCATTCCTGTGTTACAAATCTGTTACAGCCATGGGTCATGTAATAATTTATTTTCTCCCATTTGCTCCATGGTGCCCTGGTGTCCCAGGAAGGCAATGTTTGAAATGTTTTACCTTGATGGTGTACTCCATCACCCTGCAGCAAAACCTTTCACCCACAAGCTAGTTACTTAACTCATATGTTCTTTCCATGGGTTTAAACTTTCAGACAAGTCAAATATTGTTTTGCATGACACAGATGATACTCATGAACTTATTACTTCTCTGAAAGGTCATTTCTCTTGGAAACTGCTTCACACTGAATACAGATGAGACTTCTTTACTCCATCAATTGAATTGATCATCAGTGCAGCTATGTCCCACTGAGGCTGAAGGAAGTGAAAATGAGACTAATTTTTCAGTAAGTTAGAGGAAACTATAGAGCATACAGAGACAATTCAAGCCAGACAACTTTGTTTTAGAAGGCTTCATATCCATAAATTATTAGCAAAGTGGCTTTAATCCCTAACTTTAATTTGGACTAAGCTTTAAGGCTTAGCCATTTTAGCTTAGAATTGGTGGTCTGTGTTATCCCGGTCTGGGGGAATTCGGTTGATTTTTATTTAGTGTCAGTTCATTTGGTTGAAGTCTGCTCATCAGAATCACCTAGAAAATGAGAAGAATGTAAACAAACTCAGAAAAACATTGTCAATGTTTATTCTTGCATATTTATGTGTTTCACTGAATGCATATTTATGCAGTGACACATTTGTTTATTGGTAGCTAAATTTGTGTTAGACAGTAGAATTTTTTTTTAAAGGCAGATTTCTTTAAGAAGGTTACAGTTTATTGACAGGAAAATTAATAAAATGATTGTTTCTATACACAGTTCTCAATTAATGGGAGAAAGGGGGAGGGTTCTCTAACCTGGTGGTGTAAGGGGTAGAGTTGGTGGTGAGCAGTTACTTACTGGACGAAGTGGCTGCTGAACTGAATACTATAGAACGGAAAAGTTAGTGAGATGGAGAAGGATAAGGGGAATTTAATGGAAAAGGACTGCATAGGCTGAGGCATGAATAAAAAACTGTATTGGTTGTGTTGGGGAAACAAAAGTAGTTTGATTTTGCTGGAGCATCAAGTAAGGGGAGATAAGTAAAAAGAGATGAGGCTGGAGAGGTTAGCAAGATTGAAGTTCTGATGCACCTCGCATGTGAGGCTAAGGAGGACAGATATATCTGATATGTGATGGCAACTGTAAAAAGATTTTAGGTTTTCACTTTAGATAACTTCTTCTGGTTTCTGATAATATCTTATAGAACTCACCCATTTTCTGACCTATGTAAAGCAAGTTGGGTGATACAAATAAATATATATTAGATACAATAGGCCTTCCTGGGACAAGAAACACTTGCCATCACTCGCAATGCAAATTAAGTGTTCACCCACAATATGGCTGAATAAACTATAGAAATAGCCCAGTCAGTCAACAGGGGCTGGAAACACTGGTTGGTCATATAATACTTTATTATATGCATTGGAAGAGGTTGCTATTAAGCATAGTTAGGCTGGGAAGAAATTTCTTATCTATGTTGATCTCTCTATGCTTTTTGCTTCTCACACTTGACTTCCTTCTGCATGTTCTAGCATGGAACTCACATGTCTGAAGGAGAGATATTTTCTAGCTCCATCCATGGCCTTTATCAAAGATGACATAGTCCTTAATTTCACTGATCTTTCTCGTCTTTATTAGAAGCAATCGCCTCCTGGACCGACAGTCACAGACAAGCCCTTAGAAATGGTTGTTGCTTCTAGTGGAGGTGGAGACAGGTTCAGGTTTTGGACATTACTATCATTTCCTATTTGCCTAGGAAAGTCTAGGTAGCTAAAAACTTTTATAAATTATACTGTGTAATGCAATCAAATTTACACTCTCTAATTTATTTTAAAGACATGAGGTTTAAGAGCAACATGGCACCACGCCATTGACTGAGTCTTCATTGTATCTGTCTCACTGGGCATTAAGCCATTCACAATGATCTCATCAGCTCTTTCCCGGTCTGTTTATTTTTACTTATTTATTTATTTTTGAGAGTTCCAAATTTCTAACTTGACTTCACAGAGAAAGCTACTTAATGGACAGTGCCAAGTAGGGTTTACAAGACAGACTTAGAACCTCTTACGATCAGTTATCTCTGACCCATTTCACCTGCAGAAACTCAAGAATATAGAAGTTGTTATTGTTGTGGCTGTTTTTAAATAATCTGCAAACTATGCGTTACCTTTCTCACAGTTGATTTTTATGTGCTTTTCAAAATTAAATTCTCCTGAAATCATAGGCCGTGAACTCAAGGTGATAAGAATCGTTAACTGGGTTGCATAGCAATGATTCAACTGTGTGTGTGTAACCAGAACAAATACCTGCACAGATATATCAGCTGCATTTATACTCCATACAACAAACACATGCTCCCCTTTATCTTTTCATAGCAGGACCGTTCGGCATCGTCTCAGAATCTGAGTCACCACTTTATTAAAAGACATTATTTTTCCTCAGGAGACATCGTTACGTCCAAAGACAGAATGTTGACAGGAGCTTAAGGGTGGGCTTCTGCAGTCCCATGCCCAGTGGGCCTGCCTGACTCCCACTGCCCTGCCTCCCCGGACTCGCCGGGGAGCTTCCTGACTCGGAGCTCCAGCCACTGTGGCTTCCAGCGTCTTTTCTAAGCAGGTGAAAACTGTTGTCTGTCTGGCAGGATTTCTGTTGTCCAGGACCTGCCTTGAGCCAGATCTGTCTAGTTATCTGCCTGTGTTTTGAAGCTACACTGCACACAGACGCTTTTGCCTACATCTCGACTTTTATCTACCTGGAAGGGACTCCAGCTGATAAGTCCTGACCAGGGGCCTGAAGAGTTATTTACCTGGGATGTGAATCTCTCCACAGGCACCTAGAGAGTTGATTTGCACACCACGCTTTTTATCACCTAAGGTGATTTCTCTGGTTCAGATGTCTAGTGCTAAAACAGAGAAAAATGTTTTTGTAGTTGAAGAAACATCCTTTACACAATTTGACTAGGGTAAGGCTCTTACGACAGATAATTGGCATGAAAACTGCTCGTTCACAGTAATATAGGCATGATAAAGGAAAGCAACAACTACACTTTAAAGAGGCTCTAACCTGGGGCAACGAAGGAAAATTTGGAGGTGGTGGAAGGCGGCAACATTAGTGCAACTTTTAAAAAATGAGCAAACTCAAATTAATTTTGGAGATTTTGCATTTCTCTAAGTTATTCGTAATCACATTTAACTCTGCTCAGACTGAAACAGGCAGTGAATGTCCAAACAGGATACCCGAGCAGTGCATAGATGTTGCATTAAGTGGTGTAACATAAGTAGACTGAACAGAAGGAATGCTTTACAACCCTAAAGTGCCATCCTAAATGAGCCACGCAGCCGTGGACTGCTTAGAAACAGCGGGATCATCCAGACATGGCTGGCTTTCAGCCCAGAGGTCAAGGAATAATATGTTCAGCCTCATGCACACCCAGGAGTAAATGTTGCAGGCTATAACACTGACGCTTGCACAGAGCTAGTATCTGTCTTAGTTGGACCAGGAGGCCAATGGGCTCGGCCTGCCTCACAGTCAATAGGCTCAAATTTAGACTTTCATCCTTACCTACAAATGAGGTTAAACATCCTATCTCAGAGATTCATGATAGGGTTGAAAAAATGTGTTGTAAACTATGAAACTGATATCTCATTGTCATGCCACAGTGCTTCTATGGCATGACAGATTCATATTTTTAATCAGTTTAGCAAAATATGCTGTGAATCTGATGGTGGTCCATTTATTAATTTACCTGATGCCTGTAATTTCTGTGAATATCTAAGCTCCTAGATGTATAGTTAAGTCAGAGCGATACATTAAAAGCCCAAAGATGACATTAACACTTAAGCCCCTTTGGGGGCCTTCCCGCTACTCCTTGAATGTCTAATGTCTAGAAATTGCTCTGTCTTTTCAGCTCCTTTCATGTCATGTTTGCTCGGTTTTCTTTTCATTTCAGCCACATTGTCTTTCAGTTATTTCCTTGATACACTTTCTCTTCCTTGGGCTTTGCAAATGCAATTCTCTCCCTTGAAACTTCTTCCCACCTCTTTCACCGGTTGGCTGTTGTCCTTCAGTCTCAACTTAAAAAACTGTGAAAAGTCCCCTGAATATTCTCAACTCCTAGACTGGCTCACATCCTCTTTTATCAGCCATGTGACACCCACTACCATAACCACCATCACATGTAATTGAAATGACTTATTCAATTGTATATCTCCCCTGTAAGACTATAAGTTCTATGAGAGCAGGAGCTGTTCTGTCTTCTTCGAAACTGTGCTATCACCCTGTACATTTTTCAGGTGACTAAGAGGCAGGTCAATTAATAAATTGTTCCTGTGTAGACATGCCAATTCTCAGTTTAATGCTAGGAATAGTTCACTTATAAAAGGGAACTGAGGTACTTAAAAAGAGTATTAATACTGTGGAGAAATATAGTATTCATCTTTAAAGATTAGTGTTTGTGAAAGCACAAATTTTTATTTAGTCTGTCTCTTATAGCTTTTGGACCTGTTAAAATACTTGATTGAAAATATCATTTAAGCCAGAGGTCACTGACTTCAAGGGCATTAATGTAAATGCATAAAGCTGGATGGGGACTGGGGCAAATTGGGGTCCCACCATAGATAATTGTCCACGTGAAAATGTGAACTCGACATTAGCAGGATTTCTGATTTTTCAAGAGAAGCAGGGAATCCTAAGGTTTTGAGATGAAGTCTTAGAAATTGTAAAAATGTTTGTAAATAATTTCAAAATTTAAAAAAATACCTTGTTTACTAGACAAAACATTTCTGCTGGGACAACACATAGTTTGCAAGCTATAAATATAAAACATAATCATTACGTTAAGATCAGAATCACTGAGACAATCAATTTGCTGATGCATGAATAAATGATGTATGGTTATATAACAAAATGAACTGATGCATAAATAATAAATCAAAGAATTTTAGAATATAAGGGACATTAGAATCATCTTGTGAACAACTTCTTTCAGATTACGGACGAAAAATCTCAGATCCACAAAAAGGGAATTACAGGGGTTTGAACTCAGGTGCACAAAATTAAGTAATATGGATTCGAATCCAGGTATTTTGATGCTATTCTGTTCTCAAAATTCCAAGCAACTTTGTGTGTGTGTGCGCGCATATTCTGTTATAAGTAAGTGGAATGAAATGTGGTGGCATATGCCAGTGCTTCTCAAATTTTACTGTTTATGTGAATCAATCGGGTGTCTCATTAAAATGCAAGTTTCATTCAGCAGGTCTGGAATAGGGTTCAAGTTTCCGCATCTCTTAAAGCTCTCAGGTGATGCCAATCACAGGACCAAACTCTGTCCTGTCGTAAGGTCTGTCCTACATGAATTAGTCTGGATTCCTGGACTGCCCTCAATTTCCCAGAATAGAAGGTTCTTTGTTTTTTTCTTTCCAGTTAATGTTCTGCTAACATTGCCTGTCCTCCATTTTGAACCCTTGACAAGTAAAATATACTAAATTAAATACTAAATCCACTTAACAGGAAAGTAGTTAGCTAAATGAATGGAAACAGAGGTGGTAAGGAAAACAAAAAACATTCAATGACATGATTCAAAAATCTCTGTGATGCAAAATGCATTGATCCTCACATATTGTTTTGTAGATACATATTAGTTCTGGTAAGTTGCTGGGGAATTATTGAGTTATTTTGTAACTAATAGTAATGGAAAATGACATCTGGAAAATAAAGGAGAAAATGTATTTCATAATATAACAACAAACATTCCACAAGATGGCAGTAAATTCCTATGCTTTACATTTTTCTTGATCTTTTACCAAGTGTCTATTTCATCAGTGGAAGTTTTTCTGAGAATTTATATATATATATATATATATATATATGTATATATATATATATATATATATAAATTTGTTAATGATAGAACCAAACTGAAGTTATATATATATATTTTTTTCAGCCTAAGGACTAATGACTATGTTTTATCATACTTCTTCATATTAGAATGACATATTAATGTTATCCTTTTAAATTTTCAGGTTCCCATTTAAGACTTTCTAAGTAAAATGTATTTTCATTGAATATTGGAATGTATAAAACAACAGACAGATAATTAAATTCAAGCACATTTTCCAACTCTCAAGTTTGGCCATTTATTTTTATTTAAGAAAATTCTTTTAAGATGCAACCTCATATTTAGGACAGAAAGAACCAAAAGAAGTGAATTCTTCATTGTATTATTAACTTAAGACTAATAATAATCACATTTTAATGCACATTATGTCATTCAGCTATAACTAGTAAAGAAATCACCTTTTTACAACATGCTTATAAGCTCTTTATTTCTAAATCAGTCTCAGGAGATAAAAAAAGCATGCATAAAATAGGAAAAAGAAAATATAATAACAGTTTTTTTTTAACACTAATAGCTATTTATTGAATATTTCCTATTTTCTAGGCATCGTTTCAGGTGAGAACACACACTATTTTTAATTTTTTTAAATATAATCTTTATTATATTTTCCCATTACCATTTAGTCCCCTTATACCCCCTGCCCCCCAGCAATCACCACACTGTTGTTCATGCCCATGAGTCTAATAAAAGGTTTTTAAAAGCTTTTTTTGTTATGTGATCAAGGAAAAATGGGTAGTTACTGACTCACAGATATTTACATACGTGTGCATAGATATCATCCTTAATATTGCAGCAAAGCTGGCAAAATTAGGTGTTATCCTATTTTCATCACCAGACTTGTATGTGACCTAGAACAATTCATTTAATGGCTTTGGGACTCAGTATAAAATAGGATATGTAAATTAGTTGATTTCATTTCCAACTCCTTTTATGCTTCTCAGGAGAAAACATAATTAAGATGAGCATTGTTTTGAAGAAAGTGCATGGTGACTAGAAGTTGCAGGGTCTTTAAAATACTCTGCATTTTATTCTTTTTTTCTTTATGTATTCTAGGCTGCTCCTAGAATTCCTGAGCTCTATTTTAAAATGACTAAAAAGAGGCTGGCAAGACAGGGTAGTGGATCAACACTGAGAGGGTGTGGGCCTGTTGTCTATATTCCAGAAATAACTTTATTATTAATCTCTTTTCTTCCCCCATAATTTTCATTTCATTAGGTCCTTAAAATAATAAAGGGAAGAGCTGACAACTAGAAAAATGATTTGCACTTAGTAGATAGTGCAAGGATATTAGAGGGAACTTGGAACATAAAAATAGCTGAGTAAGTTGTGAGAGTGTGATGCTAATTGATGACTCCGTCCCCTCCCTTGGCCATCCTGGCTTTCCTCCCCCTCTTGCCTGCCTCCCCCCTCTGGCCTGTCTTCCTCTCCTGCTTGGCTCCCCACGTCCCACTTTTTCTTTCAGCTCCACTTTCTGTTCTCTTCATCCTCAGCCCCTCGTCTCCAAGTCCTTGGTTCCCAGGTCCATCGTGTTTCAAGCGCACCCTCTCAGTCCTTTGGACACATGCACATCTGGTCACACAGAACACCTGCTTGTGTATTGCCTCTTCTGGTCCGCGTGGTGCATCGCTTTCTCTTAGCCTGGCTGAGGACCGAAATATCTTACCGTTTTGTTCCTAATCAAGCAGAGGTTCCACCCCTTCTTCCAAATACATTTTTGTTAGACATTGGCAAACAGCACCATCAGTTTAGCTGAAGCCACTTAAAATCATTACGTTTACAAGTATTTGCCAGTGGGTAAGTATCATAAATGCTGAATGGTAGGGCTTTGATTGAATGACTGCTGACCCAGCTCCAGTGCTAAACTTTCCTTCATATACCTTTCATACACACACTCATATTTATGGCTCCAGGTTGTTCAAATGTCTTAAAGATATCAAACAGGAATAATAAACTCAGTTTTTCTCTCAGAATCTCAAATTTTAGACTGTCAGGCCCTTCCATGTGTGCCCAATAATCAATCACTACCTATACCTGGAGTTAGAATTCAAACACTCATTTAAATTGGCTTAAAAGTCTATGTCTAAAAAAGGTAACAAAACCAGATTAAAGTAGATAAGAACTGATTTGTCCTTTGCCTCCCAATTTAATTCTCAACCAATTGAATGCACACCTTGTCTCTCTTCCTCTTGATATTACCTTAGAGTTCTGGTTCAATGACAAAAATCATATTTAAATTTAATGAATTGAACTGATCCTTGAAGAAATATAAAATGGAAAAGATTATTTTCAGGATTCCTCTGCTCTTCTCTCACAGTTTCCACCTGCGGTGTTGGTACCTATCTTTCTGTACTTCTGGTGCTGCCCTGGTAGCCTAGTTTCCCTAATATCCTGCCAGCAATTAAAACGAGATGATGGATTCTGAATTATTTTTCTCATGTAAGAGTGATTTTTCCCGATTTTTCCCTCCACAGAACTCATGTCGAGTTTAACTTAATGGGACCTAGCAGCTGGGCCCAGAATATAAGAGAAGGTGTAGTGCGCCTATTACGGGACCAGCCAGTCTTCACCACACACTGGGGGGGGATCTTGTCTATATAATTACTTCCAGAATAATCTCACAGTAATGGGATTATTGGAAACATTTGTAGGCAGTAAGATTTAGTAACCCAAAGGTCTAGGATATTTAGACCTTAAACTTTTGACCTTGTTAGGCTGGTAATTTTAGGGATCATATTAGAAGAAATCTTTCACAATTATACCAATTGCCTACTTCTCAAAAAAGTTTATTTAGGGCTAATTGCTTTAAGGGATATCTCCAAAGATGCATTTCCTGCCTTTCAGACACTGACAAAATCCGGGAGACACTGATCTTATCAATTGTACACACAAATTACAGCCCAGCACATGATGGTGTTCAAATTAGATGATAAGAGGAAATGCAGGATTGAATGGATTTTGGAAAGAATAGCTATATTGTTTTGATATTCAGGCAAACCTGTAATATATCATCATGAAGAAACAGTGCTATGCAGAAGTAATTAGATTACTGTTGATTACATTACTAATTACAAAATGATACTCTACATTATGAAATGTTTTCTTTTTATTCATTTGTTCAAGAATAACTTTATTCATTGAATACACTTACATTGCGAGCTTAGTTTTTAGGAGACAATACCTTGATTGGACTAAGGGGGAATCATAGCATCTCAAGCATTTAACTGAGGAAAAATAAAGAAAAGTTAAAATCATGTCTTGTTTTCTTTCTAAATTAAAAAAATGTAAAAGATCTTATATAATACAGAATGATTTTAGTCCGGTTCCTCTATTTTACAGGTTCAGGACCTAGGGGTTAAATTATTTGTCCAAAGATATCTAGTTATCCAAACTTAATTTTGCAACTCAAACCTTCATACCTCTATTTCCTCCCTAGTGTACTTGTTTACCATACCCCACTGGTATGACTTTCACTGATCCTCAAAATGACGTTTCAGTCAGGTTCTAAACCTTAATGTTTAGGTTCCAACTCAGGTTCTTTTTATGAGGCCACACTAAGCTTCCAACCTATGCTCTCAATGTCTTTCCCAAGAAGTGGCCAGTTTATACATCCTTAGCCTGCAACCATGGCATACCTTCAAACACAAAGATAACCAAACAAACAACTGCACAAAAAAAGTGCACAATTTTCTTTCCTGAGAAAATCAAGATAATCATAATGTGGAGACTGGCTGTTAAAGTTAGGAAGCTTGTGCTCGAAATTAAGTTAAGCCCCAGGTGACCCTGGCAAGGTCATCCCTAAAGCCGGCAACTTGCTTGCTCGACTTTTCATTGATTTTCATTTACTGTCTTCATGTTAGGAACCCACAGTTCACCAGATACCCGGGAAATAAACACTATTTTTTTTTCATAGCTCAAAAGTTTTCAGAGAGCATTTGAGGAGGGAGCCAGCCTATTTTCCGCCAAGTATTCTGTTTTAATAAGCTCTACCATCACATTGGCATAACTATGCAACTCAAACAAGTAACTTTACTACTTGACTGACCTCAAACAAATGGTTGATTGTGATTTTTACTAAAATCCATAGACTTTCTTATGAAATGGCAACTCTACCTTTAAGTATATGCTTATTTTTTACATTGCAGAAGGTATTTAACTTTCTGTGACAGTGTCAAAACTACTGGATTTGGTGTTTCTCAACAAATTCGCATTTTGATACAAAATATTGGTGTCAAAATTCAAAGTTATAAGAAGATTCCTCACAAAGCACTCCGAGTTATATTCCACATAATAACTGGAGAAAGGAAGTGTTATTCAGTAGTAATGCAAAGTACTAGTTGTAATATTTCAAAGAAAAGCTTTCTTTTTCTCAAAACCTGTAAGTCTATTAACCCTAGAATTGATTTATCCCAAGGATATTTCAGCACAAGCTAAAAAATCTAATGTCTATAATATAATTAGTCATCCAGTAAAATATTTTGTTCTAAATTGTTTAATAAATGTACTATGTGACGAATAATATTCTTAAAGGAATTCCAGGGCAGTTCTTTGGTCTCTTCTTTCAGGATGATTGTGTATAATTCTAAAAAATATATTGGAGATCAAAAGACTGCGGGCTTTATTTTCTTGAATTAGACAGCACACAGGCTAACGATAGTCCATAATGAAAACTGCTGGGTGTTGAGGTAGAAAATGATAAAAGACAGAGCTTAAAAGCTTCCAGAAATTGAGCTGAGTGAAAATCCTCAGATTGTGACTTTTAGTGTCCATTTTACCACAACTAGTAGAGAAGCCACAGAATATGATTGTTTTTCTCTCCCGTCACTATCAAGCTGTCATTCTAATTCCTCATTAAATAGATAAACTTGTTTCTAAGCTTAAATGACAAAGTCCTATCAACAGCCAATACTCTACTCAATACTAGAAATCCATTATTGTTTCTTAGTGTTCTTTATTTTGTGATTTATTTTGTTTACTCATTTTCTGAGCTCAATGTGGGAAAGACATAAGGTTTCCTATTTGAAAATCCTCAAAGGGTTGTGGGGGGAAAGCTTGTGTCATTACGATGAGGGGCAGTGGGTGTCTCCCTACGTGAGAGAGAACTTAAGCACATTCATTTACTTTCACTTCATAGCTCTAGATAATTGCCTGATTTGTTTCATGAGGCGTCCCTAAAAAAGGGATGCAATTTGAGGAATTTAGCATAAATACTGGTCAGTTTTTACTGGTGACATTTTAGTGTCCCTCTTTTAGATATTTCTTTTAATGCTGTCAGTATTTACAATGGAACATCACAAGCATAATTTCACCACTGAAAATCAATTTCATGTAAATACCATTCTCTCCTAGAGCTGGTGATGAAGATCCTTCTCCAAAGTCTCCCTCCTTGCCTATTATGCTGTTTTTCTCTGCAGTTTATTACCTGTGCCTTCAGTCGCACAGGCACTTGGGAGAATGAGAACAGTCTGGTGTGCCAATTAGTTTCAGAAAAACCTTTCTTTAAGATTGTTTATATATGTTGGAAATGAGCACTTTTACGAGATTCCTAACATTGATTGAGTTTATCACCTCTGATCTTATAGGGCGCCAACTGAAAAATAGTATCGACTGGGTGTTTCATCACCAGAAAAGATTTATTTGGGAAACAGAAGGTTGCAACCCAGTACATGTCAAAATGGAAGAGTATTCACAGAAAGGAAAAGGAAGAAAAGGAAAGAGGAAGTTAGAACCATAGAGCTTTATTTTAAACATAGTGATCTTCCTGTAAGGTTCTCGCATGCAGTGTTCTTGTGATTGCATAGATGTGAAAACTTCCATAAGCCCTGACTCCTCCCATAGACCCTTCTGACTAATTACATTTGCATAAAGTTCTAATTGGTCTTTATCCATGGTCATGCATAATGTAATGTTGTTCAAGCTCATGTGACCTTCCTGTTTCTAGTCACATATTTTCACTTTATTCTATATCACACATGTTGTATTCCTAGCTGCCCACTCTCTTACTCTGCATTGTGTAATGCTGACCTCACTTTCTCCTCCTTTCTTTGCTCTTTCTGTTCTTAAGTAAATTTTCCTTTCTTGACAACCAGCTTTGACAAACATTACCTGTTCTCCAGTGACCAGCTCCAGTTTATTCTATCTTGTGAAACCCTTCTAGATTACTTTTAAAAAGTGCCTATGTTTAACTGTAACACAATGTCTCTACATAGGTTGCCTTCAATAATATGAGATTCTGGAGCTCTACCTATAACGTAGGATCTCATTGTGTGCTAATGATTTTATGCTAGAGTGCTATCTGTGAATATCAAACCACAATTTTAAGATTTGGGAAAAGTATAATTTTATCTCATAATTAGTCAGTTTCCTTTTTTACCAAAGTACTGGGTGGGCAACACACAACCCCAGTGGAGATTTACATTGTCCCTTTCCCTACAGTTTTGTCCAAATTCTACAGGACTTAATACCAAAGCCTTGGGAAATGCTCTGATGGGTATTGGGGTATTAGATCCTTGAGGTTCTGCATAAAAATGCAAGTCCACTAAGATATTCATTGTCCCATCAAGTCCTTGGCCATTTAATTGTAGGGGGAGGAAAAATAATTTTTCCTCTGCCCTTCTAAGTTCTTTGCTGAGGCTCCTGTAATAAAAGACAAATTAATAAGAGAAAAAGAAACAAAAGTTTACTAACATGTGTCTCTCATGAATACATGGGAGACACACAGAGAAAAATGAGTAACTCCCCAAGGCGGCTTAGACTTCGGGCTTAAATGTTATCTTAATAGGGAAATGGAAGGGGTTATAAAGGACTCTTGGGGGCAATTAACTTATTTTAAGAAAAGATAAATTAGCCGTTAGAAGAATAGGTGAGACATATGATAGTTTGTGACAAAGTTCGTCTGAATGTGATGCTGACTTTTGTTCTCCTTTCCTGTGATAAGAGCCAGTCATCTCTGGTTGGCGAAACTTCTGGGAGAGAATTTATGACAACAGAATTCCTTTTGAAAGATCTGTCTTCAGGCAGGTAAGAGTAAATCAAAGAAAGCTCCTCCCTGCATTTGCTGTTTTTCAAATGCCTACGGCTCAAAATAATCAGTATGCCTAAGTGACATATTCGGGGATGGCAAGTCCTAGCCTTCTGGTCATGTTTTGTGGTGGCATATTCTGCTACCCTTCACATCTAATTAGGGTGCTTTGCAGGTGCAGCTGTATCGTACCAATATGGCTCTCACTCTGCTGTCTCTGTGTCATGCTTGGGCATATGGCATTCTGTGCTCCGGTGAGTTTTTGGAAGGCCATGCCTGCCTTTGTGCAGCAGGTGGCTATTCATCTTCCCCGTCCTGGTCTGGGAAGGAGTCCTGCTTGCGCCCTGTGTCTTTCTCTGAGAAGTCAGGTCAGGTCTCTTGCTTACTAATCCCACAAACCTTCCTAGCATCTTGCTATCTTTCACGCAGGGTACAGAATCCTTGTTTGCTGGGATCTTTTTTGTCAGATACCTTCAATCCCTCCCTCCCTGCCCCAGTCCCTGGTATTCTATTCTAAACTGGATGGCTGAGGGCTGGGAGCTGGGAGCTGGGCAGGCATACTCCGTGTTGTGATACTTTTGCAAAATCCTTTGTTTCTGCATGAATCTTTTGCATTCTCCAAAGTTCTAGCTTTTTAAAGTCAAAAGACTAGAGAGAAATGTATTTTCCTTTACTTAATGCTGTCACGTCTCATAGATCAAGTGAAAATCATAAGTATTTATATTTAGCTAAATATTTAATTGTGGATGTAAGGTTAGAAGGAGAGGAGAAATGGTGGAACATATGTATAAGAACCTCTATGATTTAGTGTGCCAAAAATACTCTGATACATTACTTTTTACTTCTCATAATACTCAATAAGTTCTCTGAAGAAGAGAAGCCGACTTAGTATTGCTGAACTCCTGTAATGCCCAGGGCCATGATGCCCATATAACAGGGATTTGTTAAATTCTTGCTAAATGATCGACTGTTGGTTAAATACTTGTATTTCAATAAATACAGTTAATTTATAAATTATTAGAAAAATGAACACTTTGTAATAGGGCATTGTTTATTATGCCTTAACATAACAACAAGTTCTGTTACACTCAACTACAAACTAAGTAAACGGAACTTATTTGCTTTTGGGGAAATTTACAAGCTTCTGAAATATGTATGCTGCTTGTCACTTGCAGTGAAAGTGAGCCTAAGAAACTTTACCTTGAGGAACCATTTCTATAACTAAGAAAACTGGGGAACCATAAAGGAAATGGTAGATAAAGAGTGTAGTAGTCTTTGGTGTTGATAAAGCAGCAAAATGTGCTAGGACCGTGAAGGTGACGTAAGTTGGAGCCATCTTAAAATGGAGCCAGAGCAGCCATTCCGGAGGAACTGCCTTGCATGTCTTGTTCCTTTCACCTTTGGAAGGCTTGAATTGGGCCAGAATTTTGGACTGGGTCAAACCAACATTGTCGTCCAAATAGCTTTTTGTAAAACGAACAGGAAAGCATATATCTTGACCACAAAGACTAATGATTATGGACTATCTATCTGAAGACAGAATTAGTAACCTGACATGTATAGCTAAAGAGTAACTGAGCTTGTTAATACCAACAGGAAACTTCTTCTATTCATGTAACTATTCTTTTTCTTTTCTCATAAAAACCTCTTGCCCTCACCCTGTAATTGGGACACTATTTGGGTTTCTGCCTGAATCTGTACTTACAGAATTGTAATTCTTTGATCCCAAATAAATGCTTGTCGACTTTCATTTTGGCTTTTTATTTTTAGGTTAACAGGACTTATGTGTGAAACTTGCATCAATAAATTCCCAACACTTCGAATACAGATGTTAAAAAACAGTTTTTCCCCGAGATTTGGTGAATTTTTCCTTCACGGTTACAAAAAGAAATTTGCTGCATAGAATCATTGTGGAGATTGTTCTCCCCAAATAGTAAAATCAGATATGTTCACACCTCAGATAATTAGGCAAGATGAAAATAGATTTTTTTTATGCATTCAGTAATTTTGAATTTTAAATTTTTGGCCATTACGATGTAGTGATTAGGCAAACTTTAATGAGCGCTATGCCTCTGACATTAGCTAAAATCTCTTCTAAAGTGGGTGCCTGTTGAATTACTTGACAATGAGCAGCGTGATACCTCAGCAAGTAGATACTGTATTTAATGAAGACATTGGATTTTAATGTGCTAACATACTTTACATAGGATTCTTTGATTATGTTGGCTGCTTATTTCAGCTATGTCAACTTCACTACTAAGCCAGGACTCATACAAGTGTTTGATCCCTGAATTGACCACTTAGGTAAATGGCGTTCCACAGCCAGAGGACATACCATTTAACACTGGCAATCGGCAACCCAGAGAAGAGGAATACAGGGAACACTGGGGTAATTAGACTGCCTGCTGCTGAA
This sequence comes from Mormoops blainvillei, assembly GCA_004026545.1. Lineage (NCBI taxonomy): Eukaryota > Metazoa > Chordata > Mammalia > Chiroptera > Mormoopidae > Mormoops > Mormoops blainvillei. Next base: position 6,041 of record PVJD01011356.1, on the reverse strand, counting down.
ACAATCCTAGAGGCAAGCGGTAGTGGGCTGTTAGAGGCTTCAGACAGGAAGGCCAATCTATATTTATATTAAGTGATTATAAATCACTGTTGCATGCATGCAGCAGTTTGAGGTCCTTTTTAAATTGATTTTTGATTGAGGAAAAGAGAGAGGGGGAGGGACAGAGAGAGATAGAGAGAGAAAAACATTGATTTATTGTTCCACTTATACATTCACTGGTTGATTCTGTATGTGCCCTAACTAGAGATTGAGCCCACAACATTGGCGTATTGGGGCAACACTCTAACCAACTGAGCTACACAACCAGGGCTCAAAGTCCTTAATATTGGACATTCAGGAATCTATCTCATTTGTAGAAAACCATAAATTTTGAACAGTGAATGCTGAGAGGCTTAAAGCTGCAGGGTGATCCTTCATAAAAGGTGTTCATATTCGTTCTATTTTCTTGTGACATACCCCATTTTACCCTGCATTTTGTATATTTTGTTGTTTTGCTCACTCTACCTTTTGAAAATTTAAGTGTAATCTGTGTAAATCCTCAACAAATAGACCTATGATTTGAAAGTGTAATTATATTACTTAACACATATAAAAATAGCAAAGGAAAGACACAAAAAATTCATAAACAGCTATATATTTAAAGAAAATAAACATGAGCAAACATATAAGTGCTTCATAGGCATTGCTCCATTTAATTCCCACCCCTATGCTAGGAGTTCAGAGAAGTTTAGGAAGCACAGTACCTTCATATGTGTTCAGAAATTCTGGGAAGAGTTTATGAAGATGGTATCTGGAAGAATGATGTTTGATTACTGTATATATGAAAACAATATCTACCTTTTGATCTTACCCTTTAAATTAAACAGATGGTGCATGTGAAGGGTGGAACTTGTATTCTATACCTAAGTACTCCCCAAATGTTAGTGTTTTGTCTTCCCTCTCTTTTTCTTCCCTTACTCAAAATGACCCTCCTTTCTCACTAGTTTGCATGACTGTGTTTCCGGCATTTGCCATCCCTGCTTTGATGATCTTTTTTATTTCTTTCCCTAGAAATCATTGTTATCTTCTTCGGTTCCTGTCAAAGGTGATAAATGTTGCAGTCTAAGAGGAGGGGCTCTCACTCAATAGGTCTGCAGAGTAAATCCTCCCCACAAAATGACTTGATCTCTGAAGGGGTTCAGGACAGGTTGCTCCAAAATATGAGGGGGACCCAAAAAACCTGGAATTTATTTATTAAAAAATGTGTATTTATTCTTACATGTTTAAACTTCAGACATCTTCAAAATACTCTCTGTTTGATGCAATACACCTATCGAGATGTTTTTTCCACCACTCAAAACAGTTTTTGAGCTCATTGATTATGATGCCTTTTAGTGTTTCTGTCATTTTTTCATTTTACTTCCGCCACCTCAGCAAAATGTCTCCCTTTGAGGCATTTTTTTTTATTTGGGGGAAAAAAAACAATAGCTGTTCAGGGCGAGATTGGGTGAATAGGGAGGGTGGGACATGGAAGTCATGCCATTTTTTTGTCAAAAATTGCTCAACACTCAGCATGGCATGGGTAGGTACACTTGTAAATCTCCCACTGTGAAATGGGCTAACACTTCAAAAGAGTCTTCAAAAAAAAATTCGCTGAAGCCGAATGCAGCCTCTCACAATAATGCCAGCTGGTACACTGACACAGATGGGTTCCTAGAACACTCACGTAGTGGGGGAAGCCTGTACTACAAGGGGACCACCCTCCAGAAGATAATTCCAGTTTTGGGGGGTCTTTAGCATGTTGATTATTTTAAATTTTTTCTTTTAATTTTGTATTTTATATATAAATTTGTTTTTATTGTTATTCTATTGCAGTTGTCCCAGTTTTTTCCCCTTTGTCCTATTCCACCCAGCCCACCCACTGCTCCTACCATTAATCCCCATACCATAGTCCGTGCCCATGGGTCATTCATACATGTTTTTTGACTAGTCCCTTCCCCTTTTTTTCCCCATTATCCCCCTCCCCCCTCTCCTATGGTCATTGTCAGTCTGTTCCATGTTTCTATGTCTTTGGTTCTATTTTGCTTGTTAGTTTATTTTGCTCATTATATTCCTCTTATAAGTGAGAGAATATGGTATTGGTCTTTGAATGACTGGCCTATTTCACTTAGCATATTATTGTCTTTGTAGAATAGAAATGTGGTAAATGTATCACAGTTTTTTGATCCACTCATTTACTGATGGGCATTTAGGCTGTTTTCAGCACTTGGCTACTGTGAATAGTGCTGCTATGAACATAGAGGTGTGTGAGTTCTTTTGAATTGGTGTTTCAGGATACTTAGGGTGTATTCCTAGCAGTGGAATCACTGGGTCAAAAGGCAGTTCCATTTTTAATTTTTTGAGGAAGTTCCATGCTGTTTTCTACAATGGTCGCATCAGTCTGCATTCCCACCAACAGCGCACTAGGGTTCCCTTTTCTCCACATCCTCACCAGCACTTATTTGTTGAGTTAGTCATAGCCATTCTGACAGGCAGGAGGTGGTATCTCATTGTGGTTTTAATTTACAGCTCTGATGGCTAGTGATGCTGAGCATCCTTGCTTATGTCTATGGTCCATCTATACGTCCTCCTTGGAGAAGTGTCTATTCAGGTCCTTTGCCTATTTTTTAATTGGGTGTTTGTCTTCCTAATGTTGAGTCATATGCATTCTTTATGTATTTTGGAGATTAAATCCTTGTCCGATGTATCATTGGCAAATATGTTCTCCAATATTGTCAGTTCCCTTTTCATTTTGATGATGGTTTCTTTAGCTGTGCAGAAGCTTTTTAATTTGATGTAGTCCCATTTAATTTTTTCTTTATATCCTTTGCTCTAGGAGATATATTGACAAAAGTATTGCTACATGGGATATCTGGAATTTTACTACCTATGTTTTCTGTGAGGGTTTTAATGGTATCATAGCTTATCTTTAAGTCTTTTATTCATTTTGAGTTTATTCTGGTGTATGGTGTATATTGGTGGTATAGTTTCATTTTTTTGAATGTACCAGTCCCATTCTCCCAAAATCACTTATTGAAAAGACTATTTTTACTCCATTGTATGCTCTTGCTCCCTTTGTCAAATATTAATTGACTATAGAGACATGGGTTTATTTCTGGGCTCTCTGTTCCATTGATCTATGTGTCCGTTCTTATGCCTGTACGAGACTCTTTTGATTAGAGTGGCCTTGTAGTATAGTTTTATATCAGGTATTGTGATCCCTCTGACTCTATTCTTTTTTCTCAAGATTGCCGAGGCAGCAATCCCAAAGATTGCTTGTCTCAAATTCATTGAGCACTTTTTCTGGGGATTCCTATTTTTGTTTTGATTTGGGGTTGTTTCTTTCTCTCTCCATTTTAGGTGGTTTTTTTTTTTTTTTTTTGCTTGTTTCTGCATGATAGTTGATTTGCTTTGAATCCCTGTCTTCATGGGATAGTCTTGTGTGGTAGGAGTCCTGTGGGACTCAGAGTTGCAATCTCCCTGAACTCCTGAACTAGATACTTTAGTGATGGCCTTTATGCAGTTTATGTGGGCTTTCTTGTGGCAATTTGGTTTTGGTTGTTGTTGGCTTGTTCATTGGTGGGCTCTCCCCCTCCTACTGGCTGACCAAGTTTTACAACCTCTACCACATCTTGTATGCTGTTGTAAAGGAGCTACCAGAGCAAAACAAAACAAACTAGCAAACAAAACCCACACCAGCAAAAGTAACCCCCAACCACTACCACAATATCAACAACAAATGAGCTAAAATTTATAAAGGTGGGAAGAGAATAAGAATATTATATGAAAGGAAAAAAGGCTATGAGGTAACTAATGGAAAGGGAAATGATTTTGAGAGGGTGGGGGAAGTAGAAATGATAACAGTAGTGAATAGAAACAAAGTGAAGAAAAGAAAAAAATAGGCCCTGGTTGGTGTGGCTCAGTGGATTGAGTGCTGGCCTGTGAACCAAAGGGTCGCTGGTTCAATTCCCAGTCAGGGAATATGCCTGGGTTGCGGGCCAGGTCCCTAGTAGGGAGTGCAAGACAGGCACCCACACATTGATGCTTCCCTCCCTTTCTTTTTCCCTCATTTCCGCTCTCTCTAAAAATATATAAATAAAAACCCTTGAAAAAAAGAAAAGGAGAAAACAAAATTAACCACATAAATAAAATAGGGAGGGAACAGGGAAAACTGGAGTAAGACAAGGAAGAGTACAGTGTGAGGTTTAGGAGAGAAAAAAAAATAAGAAAAAAATGGAAAACAACCACTGCAGTGATATCCCAACAAAGAAGCAAAGATTCATAAAGATGGAAAGTGGATAATAACATTATAAGAAAGAAAAAAAAGAAAATAGAAAAAGGCTGTGAGATATCTAAAGGAAAGAAAACTGATTTTGAGAAGATACAGGGGAGAGAAATAATAAGTGTAACCGTTAGAAATCAGGTTAAGAAAGGAAGAAAATAAAATTTAAAATGAAAATAAGACAGGGCAGGAAGAAGGCATAGTGGAGTACAACGGCGGAACAGTAAAATATGAGATTTAAAGTTAAAAAATATAGTGAACACCTGGGGATACAATTGAAGAAATGACAACTGAGCAAATAATAATAAAAGTAGAACAACAATAAGGATATTATTCAAAAGGGAAAAATGTGATATGATTAATGGAAAGAAAAATGATTTGAGAAGTGGAGGGAGGATAAATAGTAAGAGTGAGGAATAGAAACAAGGTGTAGAAAGGGAAAAACATAAAATTTAAAACAAATATAAAAAAGGGAATGATGAAGACAAAATGGAGTAAGAGAAGGGAAGACTGAAATATGAGACTGGGCTTTATCCACACTACCCAGAGAAGGCCCATGCTGCATTGTCCTTGGTTCCCACATAAATTAAAGGGAAACTTTCACAACGTCTGGAGGCCTTGATGTCTGTCAAATGAAGGAGGAAGATGTCCTCAAATTCTTTGTCACAGGAACCCACCTAGGTGGCACCAACCTGGACTTCCAAATGGAACAGGACATCTACAAAAGGAAGGGAACAGGGATGGCATTTACATTATAAATTTGAAGAAAGCCTGGGAGAAACTTCTGCTGGCAGCTCATGCCGTTGTTGCCATTGAAAACCCTGCTGATGTTAGTGTCACATCATCCAGGGATACTGGCCAGCAAGCTGTGCTGACGTTTCCTACTGCCCCTGGAGCCATTCTGTTGCCAGCCGCTTCACTCCTGGAACCTTCAGTAACCAGATCCAGGCAGTCTCCCAGAAGCCGAGACTTCTGGTAGTTACCGATCCCAGGGCTTACCATCAGCCGCTCAGCAAGGCATCTTACGTTAACCTGCCTGCTATTGCTCCGTGTAACACAGACTCTGTTCTGTGCTATGCGGACATTGGCATCCCCTGCAACAACAAGGGGGCTCACTCAGTGGGTCTGATGTGGTGGATGCTGGCCTGGGAAGTTCTGTTCTTGCATGGTACTATCTCCTGGGAACCCCATGAGAGGTCATGCCTGATCTCTACTACAGAGATCCTGAAGAGATTAAGAAGGAAGAGCAGGCCACTGCTGAAAAGGCTGACCAAGGAGGAATTTCAGGGTGAATGGATTTCCCTGCTCCCAAGTTCACTGCTGCTCAGCTGAGGTTGCTGATTGGTCTGAAGGCGCAGGTGCCCCGTGTGCCTGTTCAGCAACTTCCTACTGAAGACTGGAGCGCTCAGCCTGCCACTGAAGACTGGTCTGCAGCCCCCACTGCACAGGCCACTGAATGGGAGGGAACAACCACTGAGTGGTCTAAGCTGGCCTTCCACTAACTCTTTACAGAATGGAAACAAGGTTGATGGAAAATAAACAATTTCTAAAAAAAAAAAATAATAATAAAATATGAGGTTGGAATTAAAACTAAAATAAAAGTAAAAAGTAATAAAAATAAGATTTGTGTAAATAAAATAAAAAATAAAAATAGTGAAATAATAGGAACAAAGTTGAAGACAAAGAAACAATGTTAACAAGCTGTGCAGGAAAAAGAAAATAGCACAAATAATGAAAAAGA
>PVJD01011355.1:0-46885 GCA_004026545.1 Mormoops blainvillei | reverse complement strand
TCCCTATAATTTTCTTTAATTTATTTATTATCTCCTCACAGAATATCAGTAACAGAAACATATGTGGGAAATAGAATATAAAATAACTATAAGGAGCTACTTTATTAGTCTATTTTAGTCAAAGAAAAACTTTCCTAATTGTGAAAGTGGTTAGAATATGCCAGGAAGCTCTGTTAATGCACACAACATAATAGGAACAGTAGATAGAAGTACAGTACAGTGTACTAGAAAAAAACACTGTACTTGGTTTCAGAATATTGAGTTTTTGTCTGAAGACTTACAAGTTGCCTAAATCTATATAGGTGTACCTCTCTGACCACCGGCTTCTTCTTTTATAAAGTGGAGTAATAAAATCTACCTCACATGGTTGTGCCACTTAGATTAAGAGTGAAATATGGAGCCTTCTGATTGTTTCTTTCATTCAGTTTATTGTTTTGGAATTATCAGTCTGAGCAAGAGTGTCACATAATTTACTGACTTCATTCACTACTCATTTATTCAGTTTTCAATCATTATTTTTCTGCTGCCATAAAGAGAACCCCTCTATTGGGTACAATAGGTTTGGCTAAACAATTTATATGCAAGTTATCCCAAAGTTTTTTTTTAAAGTCTTCTTCGTTGAGATCTACTTAACTTTGAGCCCAATTCTATCCCGGACACTACAGAATGTATATTTTCTGTTGATGTTTCCTCTCCAGCATTCCTCCTAGAGTTAGTAGAATTATAGATTTTGCTACTAAAAAAAAAGTATCTTAAAGACTACCCAAATGATGTTCTGATTTTTTTTTCAGAAAGAACTGTAATATCTAGAAAAGCGAAATCACTTGCCCAAAGTTATGTACTAACTCGTAGATCACAAAAATTAAATTGATAATTCCTCTCTCTTGGGTTAGTGCTCATTGAGTTTATTCATGTTGCTGGAGGTGAATTGAATCAGTAAAAAAACAAAATGATAAGACATGATGCAACTTGTTTGAAAGTCCTGCTCTTAGATTTCATAACTGATTTTAGAGTTTCTGAATTACTTAATTGCAATAATTCAGACTTCTAGAGTGTCCTCCAGAACGTCTCTTGAGAGTCCTCAAACTCATGCTTGCAAACTTTACAGGCTTACCCTTATTCTAAATCATATCCTTTAATCATCCTCCCAAGGACTTAGGGAATTATGTTGAGTCAATACAATTGCACTTATAATGCAGGTATCTTGAGTACAAATTATATTTGTTCTTGCTGCCACCAATCATTGCTCAATTTTTAATAACTCATTGGACATTGATCAATTTCAAGGTCATCCACCTTGAATAATCAGGGAGATGCCATTAGATCTCTGAATACTCTACACAAAAATGGCCTATGTCTTAGCATGTGAAATGTGGTTGAAGTGAAGAGCAAATGGTTTTGTACCTCAAAACATCCAAACATGGAGAGTCCCAAACCAATGAACTACAAATCTCAATACTGTCTCCTGCTTTGAGATTTTGGGCTTTAAGTGGATGGACTTGCCAAAGATTCAGGTTTTTGGGTAGAGTCGATCTAAAACCCTATGACCTCTGATTTCAGCCTAATACTTTTATATTGATATCATTCTTCATCTATAAATTTCACCAACTCATGATGAAAGTTAATATAAGATGGTGGATTTTCACTCAAAATTCATTAAATAGTGGCTTATGGCTAATGAGAAAGTCAGATGGTACCAATATCTTGCTCAGAAGCTGTAAATGTAAAATAATAACATTGGTCATAATTTACTGAGAGCTTACAATATAGTTGATCCACATGAGATGCTCATCATGCCTATTGATTGTGAAAGTCACAGAGCCCTCAGCTCTCATCCTGATTCTGTCACTCGCTAGCTGTTCATATCTGAGTAAGTCACTTAACCATTTTGTATCTCTGTTTATTTACATTTAAGATGTAAATAACACCAAATTTATGGGGCTTCTGTGAAGACTAAATTGAATCATATATTTAAGAAACATTGCCCAGGCTCTGATAAGGGCATAATAAATGTTATATATTATTCTCCTCATTGTTACTTATTCATATCTATAAACTGGCCCCAAAACTATCAGCATTATTTTTTCAGAAAGATTAATTTATTGGCCTTTGATTGGATGGTTAGTTGTTAGAAGAGTCACAATTTGAAACCAGGTATCTCATTTTACAAGCTACTGTTCAGATCTGTGAGACTATAGTCCATACCCTTTTTTATACACAGTAGGGTCGCTTTCTACATTAAATTATTGAGTTGAAACTTTTTTAAATTTTGGTTCCACTCTTCAATTCTGTTTACAGAAAAATCCAGTGGTATCATGGGAACTCATTATATATTTAAAAAAAAAGAAACTTTGCTTTTGTCTACTGATACTGTATTGACAGAAAAAGTGATATACCACAAAATGTAAATGTCTTCTTCAAAGTATAAGCATCAACTTAGAAAAATGATTAATGTAGAAATGAGTCTATGTTTATAACCTATGCATTATTTATCTATCAAATGAAGTAGACATGATATAGATAATGCATTGTTTTCTTTTGATTTTCTTTGATCTCTCTAATGATACGATTTTTTTCACTTCCCATCTCCAAATCTCACAATGACTTTTATTGAGCAACATCCCCAATGTATTGTTTATGGATAAACAAAACTGAAACACAAAGATACATTGCCTACCCTCAAGAAACTCACACTCTAGTGATAAAGACTGGCAACTGAATAAGTAATTTCAATAAATTCAGCAAGTCTTAATGGTAACAAAATGCACAGGGGTAAGTCAAAGCACAGAAAAGGCTCCTAAGCCAGTCTTATGCAGCAAGGCTAAAAGAAGCAGGGCTCCAGTTACCAAGAAAGGACCCTAAGAGGTATTGATTTTTAAAAGTAGATAAATGGGAAGGGGAACTCTAAACATCTCCTATTTGTATTGCTTTTTTTAACAAAAAGAATGCTTAAACATTTGGAATTATTTAAAATTCACAGTGCTGGAAAGTTCTTGACACTGAAAAAACTGCAGCTCATTTAATGCCAGCAAAATAACAGTTTAGTAATATTGTTCTTGTATATTTCAACAGTTTAATCGCTTTGCTCAATTTTCTTAACTTGATCTTTTTTGGTGTAGGGCAGCTGGCTTAGCATGTGGTGGTAGGTACCATTAATTTGTAAAATACACAGCAACAATTTTAAAAAATCAATAAGGTTATGTATGTCCTAACTCATCATGTCCTTGTTTAGATTAGCACTGCATATTTTTACATATATTAGAGAAGTATTGGGGACCTCACAGTCATCGGAATGAGTAGACGGTATTGACAAATTCAGTGAAATCAACAGCAATAACTAGATGAACAAACTCTCTGGGTGGTGTTTAGGTATGTTTCCAACATATATCACATGAATAGCATATATAATAATAATTCATGATAATTGCAACAGTGTGTTAACATTTTATGACCTTGGATTTTAATTCACTTTCACAAATTAATTTTAAGCTCTCCACTACCATACGTAAAAACATACAAAACACATCCGCTTTCCTGTTGGTTTGATACCAATATATAGATTATGAACCTGGAAGTATCTCGTGATTTAAAACAACATCTTACTGTATCATTTTATTCTTTCCACTGGTTGAATCCCAATCACCAGCAGAGGCAGAAAAAAGGTGGCAGCAGCCCAGGAGATTAGTAATTCAACACACCTTAGAAACAGTTCTACCACAAATTGCAACAAACATTTATAAAATACCTACCATGGAGCAAAAACCAGGCTAGTTGCTAGACATGCAATAACAACAAACAAAGACAGGATCCCTCAGGGAGTTTACATGCTCTTTAGGGGATAGAGCAATGAAAATAGGTAGGGAAATACTGGTTGCCTTGAGAGCAGATAAAAAACAGATATGAAAAAGATTTTAATTCCTTCTAAATTTAGAGTTTAGTCTAAGAACAACAACAAAAAAGATCTTTGAGAGATTTTTGCAAAGAAGTGACAGAAGTTTTTTTCTAGAAAGATCACCCATGTTCCACAAGAAGAATGGAATAGTGGGAAAAGATAGAAAGTAGATAGGTCAGTGAACAGGATTTTGTGGTAACCCAGGTAAAATAAAGCAGCAGTGGTGTAGGAACCAGATGGAAATAAACAAATGCATTTTTAAAATATGGAGGAGGAATAATCAACAGTACTTCTTTATTAGATGGTGTGAATTGTAAGAGAGGAGAGACAGATGACCCTCAAGTTTCCAGCCTGTAGGACTGAATGAATGATGATGTTATCCTTTAAGAGGAAGGGCAACTTGTATTTCCTTGTTAGTTATATTAAAAGAATGCCAGTTTGTCCAAACTGTTATTTTATTACTACAGCTTGACTTTCTTCTCCTCCATTTGGAATTTTTTGTGAATTTCAGTAGCTCTAGAACTTAGCAGATGCTCACTAAATGAATGAAACAAATCAATATGTGAAAGAATAAACTGCTGGATATTACTTCATTTGAAATTTACAATATCCCTGAGGGAAAGGAAACGTTAATAATTTTATATTCATTTTAAAGTTGAGAAATCTGATTTAGGATGGGTTATAGCATTTGGCTAAGGTTAACCCAGCAGGTAAGCAGGAAATCAAAGGACAAAATACAATTCCTTTCATTCACAGTCTGGGGCTCTTTCACCACATCAACCTATTTCTTACTTATTACCTACTTTTTCATTATCCCAATCCTAATGAAGAATTCCATGTGAGTTATGTGGTCTTCATTTCCAAATTAACCAAAAAGATGGCCCATCATTTTCTCCTAATAAATTACTTGATATCATGGGGCATCTCATAATTTACAAAATTACCATAATTAATGAGGGCATATAGTTGGTGAGTGAATCCATCAAGCTGTTCCTAAGTTTTGCACAGCAGGTAAAAGATCAGAGGCAAAGAGCGATTGCCCACATCCCTTGGTCAGTTTGAGAACACACACATACACACACATATGTGCAGACATTGCCGAGGGCAAAACATGCTCTCCTTCAATCCAAGAAATAAAGATATTGTTCCCAAATAAGCAATCCCAAAATGCAAATTCAGAATCATATGGACTTTGTATAGAGTTCCTAAAATGTCTGTAAACAGTTTTCACATGGTATCTGGGGAAATTAACCAAAAAAGCAAGCATATCAAACATAAAAATGGCATCATAAAGAGGAAAGCAAAGGTTTCTAAAACATCTTGAAACAAACACAGTCACTGGTTCTTGCACACCTTAGTTTTTCCAGAGTTCCTGAGACAATTTTACTTTGAAAGGTTATTGAACACTTCTTTTAAACAAATAAGATTTTGACTACCCAGCAGCTCACAGAATAATATAGAAAACTGAAATAAAATCACATAATTGAAATGCAATATGACCCATGCAAAAACAGAGGTGTCCTGATTGGTGTGATATTGAGTCAGAAAGGTGGAATCGAAAAAGGCGACTGTGTGAATATGGCTGGCCAAGCCACTATATAGCTTTGCGAACTAAAGAAGTCACAAACTTTGGAATCATACTCAACTTCAACTTTGCTCTAGCTCCTTCTTTCCTTAGGACACTGGACTAAATGACCTAGGAAGGAAGGAATCTAAAATGTTTATCCTCTCCCTGTTTCTTATTTTTCACCCTACCACTTCATGTCCTTTATGCAGTCCAAAGTTAAGGGAGATTGGTCATCAAGGTACACATATAAAAAAAACACATGGACAAAGCCAGAGGTGGGTAGGATCAAGGGTGGGAGATCGGGATGGGTGGGGCAGGGGGGAGTGGGGGTGGGAATGGAGACAACTGTACTTGAACAACAATAAAAAGAAAAGAATGTAAAACAAAAAGTTAACAGAGATTGGAAAACAAAAACAAACCCTCCCCCCATATTTCCTTCCTCTCTGAGCCTCAGTTTACTCATTTTAAAAGTCCATATAAGCTTTAAAATGTTCTTGGGATGCAAACTCGGGTCAAAAAACCTGAAGCTCTGTCAGCTGTGAGGTCATTCTCCCTCCATTCTGATCTACCCCAAAGTAGGAGGCACTCTGAGGAAAGCAGTCACAGCCAGATACCAGGTGTTTTCCAAAGAGTAGCCCTACCTGAATTATGTGCATTTTGTTATGTGCAGTTTAGTAAAATTTCAAGTGAGAACAGAAAAAAGTGCAATATAAATACCAGTCTCTTTAATTGAGATAGGCATCTCCTAAACTTTAAAACAATGTTAAGAAATTCCAATGAGTCAGTGAGTCTGGTAGCACTCTTCAATTAATATATATATAAATTCTAAGGTCAATCACATGGGAAGTAAAAGCAAACAAAGATTTAAAAAGTGATACAGAAATAACACAATAAATAAGGGAAAGCATATAGATAAACAAGAATAATCATGACCCAGATATATATATATTTTATATATATACATATACATATATGTATATATATGATTTTTATTCTATATATCATTTAGATGATATCATATATATTTAGTTTTGCTGATCTTATGTATTAATTCTACATTGAATAAGAGCTTATAATATCTCAGGGAAAATGTATATAAATCACAGTGAATTCACACATGAGAAAAATGTATTAGTTCTATACAATCACATGTCTTTAGAGAAGACATGGAAAAATAATATTAAAAATAACTCCTTCATGTATCTGCTAATTTTTGAAAAAATGAACACAGAAAGGACAAACCATAAGCTAATGAGATGTGTTATTTATAGAAGGTAACTTAGGAAGAGGATGAGAAGGATAAGTAACGTGGGGCAGGGGAGTGACATGTCTGAGTACACCTCATCGTATAGGTCTGACTATGGAACCATGCTAAAGTTTTACATAATATAATAAATAAATAAGTACAAATCAACAAAGATGTCAGAAATCTTAAAATAGGATACAATCATGAACAACAAAACATAATTTACTTGAGATAAATAACCATATTAAATGGATTATAAAAAGGAAAGGAAAGGAAAACAATTACTTTTCAGGACCCAGTATTTTGACATTATATCCTCAGGCTTAAGGAAAAAAGAACTATAAATAAATAGTACATTCTTGTTAGTGGAGTTATTTAGTTTTCCAAGTGTTAGGTGTAAGAAATTTTGATACTACTTTCTGTGTATTTAGGGCTCAGTAAAGTAAGTAATTAGTTTGTAGCAAGTATAGTTGCAGGTTTCTCACTGCTGAGAAAAGATGTTACACTAAGGAAGGGGAACAGATAGAAATGCGGCGTTGGATTGGAACTGAAAGTAGTAACAGCATAAACATATTTAAAACATATATATATATATATATATATATAGGTAAGTAGAAACATAGATAAATGCATAGAAATGTGTGTGTTTACATGCCTTACCCCTGTTGAGAAAAACTAGGAACAGGGATAATATAATAACAATGAGCCTACTAGGTAACAAACTATGACTTTTAATCTAAAATAGTTATTCAATATAAATTATTAAAAACAAAAATAGGACTAGTAGAGAAATAGCTAATTTTAGAACTGAGACTTAAAAAGTACAAGATGACTCTGGACCATCTTGTGAAAAGTAAAATTTTCCAAAAATTATGGAGACGTGTCTTAAAAAAAAGGAGTCAGATTAAAGAAATTCTCACTGGTCAAATCTGTGACAGTTTCAGTATCCCAAATCTGAGACTATAATCTACGGAATAAATTAGGAATGCAAGAACACAAACTGATGTAAATAAATAAATATACAGATAAATGAGAGAGAAATGAAAGCTCTTTTTTTCTGTGTTAGAATGTCAACTGAGGCAAGAATGGTGGAATTAGAAAGTGACCATTTAGCAACCACCATAATAGTGACAAATTCCATCATAAATCATCAGAATGCTAACAGCACTGAATTAGGGTTTGAGTGGTAACAGGATATGGGTAGTCCTAAAGTATCTCCTCGTAAGTACCCAAAGAGGAAAAATATAAAGTTACAATGGAAGAATTTAACAGATACCACATTAAATAAGTGATCAAATGTTAATATCATCAGAAATAACGCAAATCAATACAATGTACCTGGTATTGTAATGCATTGAGAAGAACAAAATATCTTTTCTGTGGTATTCCTGCCAGAAATGTTAAAGAAACAGTTAATCACAAGGAAACAGCAGATAAAGACAAACTAAGGGCCAGTCTACAAAATAAATTCCTTGTGCTCTTCAAGAACTTTAAGATCATAAAAGGCAAAGAAAAACTAAAAATACTACTGCATATTAAAGAAGACTAAAGCTATATGACAAGCAATTACAATGTGTGAGCCCACATTAGATCTGAAAGGAGAAAGTATACACACACACACATCCAGACACACATTTAGAGAAGATATTCAGGAAGCCACTAAAATTTGAATAAGATCTATAGCAGTAATTTTAATTTCCTGATTCGATAATTGTACTATGGCTATATAAGAGAATCTTCTTTTTTTTTTCAAGAAATACATGTGGGAAAATTTAGCGATAAAGAGACATCTTATATGTAAGTTACTCTAAAAATGTTTAGAAAAAATAATGTACATATATCATATATATGCAGATATAAATATTCATGATGTGCATATAGTGAGAGAGAAAATGTGATAAAGTACATGAGATAAAATGTTAATTGCAAAATGCCTATTATTTATGTTTACAAATATTTGTCTTAAATATTCCAAAATAAAAAGTTAAAGATTAAGACAAGCTAAACGTCCTTCAACATTAGAAAATTGCAAAATAAAACCACAATCAGATACCACCTAACATATGTCAGACCAAGTAAGATTCTAAAAGAACGTGATGGTATCTGAAGGTGGTGAGCATGCAAGCGCCTAGAACTGAAGCACATGGCTGGTGGGAATGCAGCATGGCACCACCACTTGGGAAGACAAGGTGGCAGTTTCTCATCGAATTAAACAGGTACTTACCATATGTACCAGTGATTTCAAACCTAGATATTTCCCCAAGTGAAATAAAATTGTGTTCACACAATAACCTGTATGTGAATGTTGGAACCACTTCATTTTTAATTGCCAAACTGGAAATATCTCAAATCTCACTGAAGTGGAGAAATGGATAAACAAGCTATAGTGAAAATATATAATAGGATACTATTCAGTAATAAAAATGAATAAGTTATCAATGTAGGCAACAACATAGATGAATCTCAAATAATTATGCAAAAGGAGCCAGACCCAAAATGCAACATTCTGTATGCTTCCATTTTTATTACATTTTTTCAAAGTCATTACTGTGGGGATGAGAAAAATAGATCCCTGGTTGCCAGAGTGGGTGGAGGAAGGAGCTGGCTGCAAAGGGGCAGTGGGGAAATTGGTGGATTGATAGAGCAGTTCTGTATCCTTATTGTGGTGGTGGTTACACAATTGGATACAATTTTTCAAAACTTAGGGAATTCTATAATAAAGAAGATAAATGTTTCTGTAATTAATTTAAATAAATAAATTATACCTTAATTTATTACCTTACTAAAAAATGAAGAGAAAAGCACAGAAATTCTAAAAAATAAGTCATTGACTCAAATATGCACTGCTGGCATTATTTCTCTGAGTGCCTGTTACTCATCTCTCAACTTCTGAGACAAGGGAGAGTATTTCCATTTTCTACTAATCATTTATCATCCCTCCCAACTTCCTGGGCTTCTCAGGAGACTGAAGCCTGGGCAGTGCTACTTGCCAGCAGTCCTGCAATAACACTGGATGAGGCACCAGATAAAAGAAACAGATGGATTTTGGAGATGATGCGTTGACCATTTCAACTATCCTGCAGGATGCCAACTAGTAGCCTTCCAGCAGCCTCTGTTTTCAGTAATGGCAGCTAGAGGACCCACAGCTGCAATGAAACACCTGCATATAAAGACAATGCTTCTACATGTGAGATGGAGTTACAATTGCAGCCACCAACCCAAGAGGAAAGAACAAGACTCAGAAACTTGCAGGTAGAAAAATTATTTCTTATTTTTCTCTCCCAGACAAACAGAGGTAAGGTGTGAGACACTGATTGCTTGCCTTGTTATAGACTATACACAGGAATGAGAGTCTGTGACAGAGCTTTCATTGGGTTTTGTGGCTTCAGGTATTGGCAAGCAAGGAGACGTGGCATAGAATTGTACTATCAATATTTGACAATTTCCTGGTCTGGTTTTTGACACAGTGTTCAGCCTAGTTGGTTTTATATCGATCCTTCTCTCCATGTAGACTTGATTTTTTTTACAGAATATTGCCTTTATATTAAATAAGACAGAATAAGGGGTCAGTCACCTTGTCAAAGAAAGGATTGCTGAGTAATGCGACTTTCTAAAATTTAGCAATTCTGATGTGACATTTATTCATTGATTCTTTTCATCAGTAAAAAAAGTTAATAAATGTTATTATTAGGTCATTAATGGTTATGAAAAGGTGTTGGAAATTGTTAAATATGAGATAAAAATTTTGAATAAAGATTTATTAAAAATATATCATCTTTTTGCCCCAGTACATTTATTTTATTTTATTTTATTTAACTTTATTGTTGTTCAATTACAATTGTCCCAATTTTTCCCATTGTTCTCCTCTGCCCCGCTCACCCCCCCCCCTCAGTCAGTCCCCATCCTGTAGTCCATTACCGTGGGTCTTTCATGCATGTTCCTTGACTAGACCCTTCCCCTTCTTTCCCCTGTTATGCCTCTCCCCTCTCCCCTCTAGTCACTGCCAGTTTGTGCCTTATTTCCATGTCTCTGCTTCTATTTTGCTTGTTTGTTTATTTTGTTGATTAGGTCCCACTTATAGGTGAGATCATATGGTATCTGTCTTCACTACCTGGCTTATTTCACTTAGCATAATACTCTCCAGTTCCATCCATGCTGTCACAAAGGGTGTATATATAATTCTTAAAATTGTCTAGAAGGCAGCAAATTTTATTTTCCTCTAATTAAGATACATTTTCATTGCTGAAATAGAATAGTGCACTAAAATTAACACTTAAATACTGTTTCCATTTCTGTTTCTCCACTAGAATAAAAATAAAAGAAAGAGAAAGAAAGAAAATAAAAATTTCTTGATGTGCATAACCATACCTTATGAAACAAAAGGTGAAGCAGTTTGCTTATGATCATAGAACAAGTTAGTGATGTGTCTAGGAAGAGAACGTTTGAGTAATCTAAAACCTGCCTTACCCTCTATTCATAAAACAAGTAATCAAATACCAATATAAAATAATAGGTTTGAGTCCAATTAGAAACATTCTTTGTTACTTTAATAAATTCTTCAATATAACATCAGTGAAACAACAAAGAGTCTTAACCATTTCCAAAGAGGTTTATAAAAGGATTCTCCTATGCAGGTTTCCTGATGGAGATGTTTATGAGTCTCAGGGGAAGGATGGAATCAATAAAATAAATATTTCTAAAGAGTTGAGGTCTTCAAATCATGTCTCTTCCTTATAAAAGTTTTTCTCCCAGATATTGCCTTCATGGTTTGGTGCATGGCTATACTATTTTAGACATGTAGTAAGTCTACTCATACAGAATCAAAGACATAAAGAACTTAGGAAAAAAGTACACATTCTATACCAACTCCAATTTATTGATCACATTCACTGAGCCACTGTTCTGGGTACTTTTATATATATATATTGTCTGATAAAAATCTTCATAATACCTTTACATGCAACTACCTCATTCATTCAAGCAATTATTCTGCAATAGTTGATTAAGCACTCTCCTGGCTACAGTCCAAGGTACTGCTCTGGATCCAGAGATGAAGCCTCCCAGCTCTCAGGAAATCATCGTCTTCAGGGGGAGGCAGACGAGTAAACAGGTCATTTCAAAACAACAAGATAATATTCTCCAGGAGGAGAAAGCTCAGAATTCTTCAACAGCAAATAGGAGCAGCATATAAACCCAGTACACGTGGGAAGAGTCGTGGACTGGCAGGGCTTGTTGGGCCCAGTGGTAAGAAATATGAAATGGTTGGTAGGCCTGAGGAAGGGAGCATTAGGCGGGTGGTAAGATTACTAATGTCAAGAAGACCAAGGGGATAGTTTTATACTCATTTTTCACTTGAGCAACCTGAAGCTCAGGGGAAGTAAATAACTTTCTCAAAGTCACACAGTGGTTATGGGCATATACAACTATGTTAACTGCTGATAAATTTACAGAGGTTTATACACTATCCCTAAATATGGGTTTGCTATTATACATATTAACTAAAACTAATCCTTTGTTGCTATTAATTATTAACTTGGGCTATGTTGTGTGAATATGTTACTTTTACATTTACTCAATTTCTAAGTGGAAGGGGTATTCTTAAACATTCTTCTGATAATGTGCCATCAACTAAACTGTTGCATTAGTCAGAGTCCTTCAGAGAAACAGAAAGAATAGGATATATATTTCAACCTATGTATAAAGGGAACATAGAGGAGATAAATGATATAGATAGATGATAGACAGGTGATAGATAGATAGACGATAGATGATAGATAGATAGATAGATAGATAGATAGATAGATAGATAGATAGATATGATAGATAGATGTTATAATCATATTTAAAAGTAACATAGTTATTATAGAAATGAATCACTTGGTAATGGAGGCCAAGAAGTCCCACAATCTACATCTCTAAGCTGGAGAACCAAGAAAATCAGTGATATAATTCAGGCTACATCCAAAGGCCTGAGAACCAGGGGACCACTAAATCCTACAGTCCAAAGGACTAAGAACCAAAAGCTCCAATGTCTGAGGGCAGGAAAAGATGAATGGCCCAGCTCAAGAAGACAGAGAGGGAATTTGCCTTTCGTTCTACGCAGACCTATCCAACAGATTGGATGATCCCTGTCCACGTTGATGAGCAGTGATCTCTTTACTCAGCCTATGGAGTCAAATGTTAAATCTCTTCCAGAAACACCTTCAGAGACATGCAGAAAAAAATGTTTTACCAGCTATCTAGTTCGATCCTGATTATACATAAAACTAACCATCACACATCACAACTAGCTTAGTTCTTTCTGATTTCCATGGGAACCTCCAGACCAGCGCATCATTCCAGTGTCTGGGTTATGTATAAAGAGGTTGAACATCCCACTTCCTGGGGATACAGTGCACATAGCCAAGAGCAAGAGCTGTGGTTAAGATTCCCAGGAAAATAAAAATTGAAACACATATATTTTTAGGAACAAACATCCAAAAATGTTGGGTCAAATGATTCATTTCAAGGCAGAAATCTCATGATGTCTTCCCCCAGAAAACCTCCTCCACATTTCTGAATTCTCTTTCTACAGAGAACAGCAATATCTCTTCCTGGTTTTCCTTATCCAGTCATGTCCATACTCAGAATAGCATTAGGGAGCCACTAAGAGCCATTTGTCCCTCATATTAGCACGTGCACACACACACACACTTTGAGTAGTTTCTCAACTCTGCGTGGCATAAAACATTCAATCTGTGCTTTTGACTACAAATCTCTGTGTAATACAGTCCCTATCTCCTTCTCCAGAGTTACCTCAGACTCACTTCTAAGATTCCTTGGAAGTGTCAAGCTTCTATCTACCTCAAGGTTTTTAAATATGTTTCGTCTCTCCCTGTGTGTATGTACGTGTTTAGCTGCTAATGTAACTGACTCCTACTCATTCTTCCTTCCCTCAGATCCTAAAAGAGGCCTTCCTATTTGCCCCAGTGTTTTTAAAAATGTATTTATTTTTATTGTTCATTCTATTACAGCTGTTTCCCCCTTTTCTCCCTTTCTCCACCTCTACCCAGCCCCAGCCTGCCCCCTCCCTAAGTCAGTGTCCATGTCCACAGGCTGTGCATTGCTGTTCTTTTTTGATCTCTCCACCATCTTTCATCCTGTCTCCCTTCTTCTCCTTTCTGGAAGCTGTCAATCTGTTTCACGTATCTAAGCTTGATAAGCTCTCTTATTCAATTTCAAATAATACTATTTCCTTTAAAAAAAAAATTTAATCCTCACCTGAGGACACTTTCTCATTGTTTTTTTTTTTTTTTAAAGACAGAGGAAGGGATAAGAGGAAGATGATGACTGAGTAGGTGGAAGCTGAGCCCATTTGCTCACAACCCCAGCATGGATTTTTAGCTGATCTTCTAACAAGTGACCTGAACAACTGACTGAATTACAGCTGACATGAACTTCTGAAGCCAAGAAATACAGAGGATGCTTTGCACTGTCTGGTAAGAGATTTTATAAGTTGAAGGGGAAATACCTTGCATGAGACACCAGTAGCAGAGGAGAGGGCAGACTGAAAACACAGCTCAGTAGCTCCCTCCCATCTTGCGGAATTTAAGAAAGAGATCAAGAGCAGTACAGTCATTGTAGGGGACTTTAACACCCCATTGTCAACACTAAACAGTAGTCCAAACAAAAAAATCAACAAGGATGTTGTGGTATTGAACAATATCAAATGGACTTACTTGATATTTTCAGAGCAGTTCACCCCAAAGAAGCAATGTATACATCCTTTTAAAATATAAGTGGATCATTTTCAAAGAGAGACCACATGGTAGGACACAAAAGAAGCCTCAACAAGTTCAAGAAAATTGAAATCATATCGAGCATCTTCTCTGAACACAATGGTTTAAAACTAGAATCAAACTTCAAGGAAAAACTCAAAAACATACAAATACATAGAGATCGAATAACATGTTATTATATAATGAATGAGTCAACAATGAGATCAAGGAAGAGATCAAAGAGTATCTGGAAACAAATGAAAAAGAGCACACAACAATCCAAAATTTATGTGACATAGCAAAGATAGTTCTGAGAGGGGGATTCATAGCAATACAGACCTACCTAAAGAAAAAAGAAAAATCTCAAATAAACAAGCTAACCCTACATCTACAACTACTAGAGGAACAACAACAAACAAGCCCAGGGCAAGCAGAAGTCAGGAAAAAATCAAGAGCAGAGCAAAATTAAGCAACATGGAGACTTAAAAAAAAAATTCAAAGGATCAATGAGTCCAGAAGCTGGTTCTTTGAAAAGGTAAACAAAATTGACAAACTTTTAACTACACTCATCAAGATAAAAGAGTGAGGACCCAAATAAATAAAATCAGAAACTAAAGAGAGGTTACAACTGATGCTACAGAAATACAAAGGATTGTAAGAAATTACTAAGAACACAACTATATGCCAAGATACTGGACAACATGGGTGAAATGGACAAATTTTTAGAAACATACATCTTCTAAAACTGAATCAAGAAGAAGCAGAAAGCCTGAATAGACAGAGAACAACTAATGAAATCAAAGCTGTAATCAAAAAACTCCCAGAACACAAAAGCCCTGGACTGGTCAACTTCGAAGGGAAATTTTACCAAACATTCAAACAAGAACTTCTATCCTTCTCAAACTATTCCAAAAAACTGAAGAAGACAGAAGACTCCCAAACTCTTTTTATGAGGTCAGTATCATCCTAATTCCAAAACAAAGACAAAAGAAAGAAAAAAGTTACAGGCCAATATCACTGATGAACATAGATGCTAAAATCCTCAACAAAATGTTAGCACTCTGGGATGCTGCAATACATTAAAAAAAATCATACACCATAATCAAGTGGAGCTCATCTAAAGGATGCATGGATCATATAATATTCACAAATCAATAAACATAATATACCACATAAACAAAATGGATAAAAATCACATGATCACATCAATAGATGCTAGAAAAGCATTTGATAAAATTCAGTACCCATTTATAATAAAAACACTCAACAAAGTGGGAATCAAGGGATTTGATTCCCTTGATAACATACATAATAAAGGCCATATAGAAGAAACCTACTGCCAACATCATATTCAAAGAGGGAAAACTAAAAGCTTTTCCCTTAAGATCAGGGACAAGACAAGGGTGTCTGCTTTCACCACTCTTATTCAACCTAGTACTGGAAGTTCTAGCCACAGTGATCAGACAAGAAAAATACATAAAAGACATTGAAATTGAAAAGGAGTAAGTAAAACTGTCATTATTTACAGATGACATGATAGTGCACATAGAAAACCTAATAGTCTCCACCAAAAAAATACTCTACCTAACAAATGAATTTGGCAAAGTATCAGGATACAAAGTCAATATTCAGGAATTGATGGCATTTTTGTAGACCAACAATGAACTATCAGAGAGAGAAACTAGGAAAGAAATTCCATTTACTACAGTAACAAGAAAAAAACACTACCTAGGAATAACCTTAACCAAGAAGGTAAAAGATCTGTACTCAGAAAACTATAGAACACTGGAGAAAGAAATTGAGGAAGATACAAATAAATGGAAGCATATACCATTTTCATGGACTGGTAGAATTAACATCATTAAAATGTCCTTACTACCCAAGGCAATAAATAGAGTCAATGCGATTCCTATTAAAATACCAATGGCATATTTCAAAGATATTTTTAAAAATTCCAAAAATTTATATGGAACCAAAAAGACTCCAAATAGCCTAGGCAAGCTTGATAAAGAAAAACAAAGTTGGAGGGATCACAGTACCTGATATAAAATTATACTACAAGGCCACTATAATCAAAACAGTCTGGTACTGGCATAGAACAGGCACATAGATATATGGAACAGAATAGAGAGCCCTGAAATAAACCCATGTCTCTTCAGTTAACTAATATTTGACAAAGTGGGCACGAATGTACAATGGAATAAAAATAGCCTTTTTAATAAATGGTGTTGGAGAGCTGGACTGGTATGTGCAAAAAAATGAAACTCGACCACCAACTTACACCATATACCTGAATAAACTCAAAATGGATAAAAGAATTAAATATACATTGCGACACGATAAAAGTTCTACAGGAAAACATTAGCAGTAAAATTTCAGATATCCCACATAGCAATATTTTTGCCAATATACCTTCAAGGGCAAGGGAAATAAAGGAAAATATAAACAAATGGGACTACATCAAATATAAAATCTTCTGTGCAGCTAAAGAAACCATCATCAACATGAAAAGAGAACCAATTGTATGGGAGATCAAATTTGCCAATGATATATGAGACAAGGGTTTAATCTCCCAAATATATAAAGAACTCATGCAACTCAACACCAGGAAGACAGACAATTCAATTAAAAAATGGGCAAAGGACCTGAACAGACACTTCTCCAAGAAGGACATACGCAGGGCCCAGAGACATATGAAAGGATGCTCAGCATCATTAGCTATCAGAGAGATACAGATTAAAACCACAATGAGATATCACTTCACACCCATCATAATGGTCATCATAAACAAATCAACAAACAACAAATGCTGGCGAGGATGTGGAGAAAGGGGAAACCTAGTACACTGTTGGTGGGAATGCAGACTGGTGCAACCACCGTGGAAAACACTATGGAATTTCCTCTCAAAACTAAAAATGGAACTGCCTTTTGGCCCAATGATTCCACTGCTGGGAGTGTACCATAAGAATCCCAAAACACTAATTCAAAAGAACTTATGCATCCCTATGTTCATAGCAGTGCTATTTACAATAGCCAAGTGCTGGAAACAGCCTAAGTGCCCATCAATAGATGAGTGGTTTAAAAAACTGTGGTACATTTACACAATGGAACACTATGCAGCAGAAAGAAAGAAGGAATTTCTATCTTTTGCAACAACACGGTGGAAATGGAGACTATTATGCTAAGTGAAATAAACCAGGTGGTGAAAGATAAATACTGTATGATCTCACTTATAAGAGAAATCTAATGAACAAAATAAACTAATGAGCAAGATAGAGGCAGAGACATGGAAACATGGAACAGACTGACAGCTGCCAGAGGGGAAGCAGGAAGGGGATAATGGTGGAAAGAAGGGTAAGGGGTCAGTCAAGGAACATGTATGAATGACCCATTGGCATGGACGAGGGTTTGGGGATTGGATGTGGGAGCTGGGGGTGGGTTGGGCGAAAGAGGGTAAAGTGGGAAAAACTGGCACAACTATAATAGAATAACAATTAAAAAGAGTCCCATAAAATCAGAAAAAATTAGTACAGTATCCAAATGCTCATTATATCTGGTAAACCATATATTGACATTTGACTACATGGCTCCTTTATTTTAATTTTGACAGTCCATGTAAAAACAAAAATAGGTGTTGAAAGAGATAAAAATAAAGACAGAGGGAGGGAGGGGAGAGAGAGAGAGGGAGAGAAAAACACAGATGGGTTACCTCCTGTACCTACCCTAACCGGGGATCAAACCTGCATCCTAGGCAGGTGCCCTCACTGGGAATCAAACCCACAGCCTTTTTGTTCACAGGATGACTCTCCAACCAAATGAGCCACACTAGCCAAGGCTAAAATTTTATATATTATTGATTTCTTATCAGTTTATTATTTTAAACAAATGTGTATCTTATAAGCTTACTGAGGGCAGAAAATATAAATTTAAGTTCAGCACGCAGGACAAGCTACATAATTTGTGGTGCCCAGTGCAAAATGAAAATATGGATTCTTTATTCAAAGGTTATTAAGAATTTCAAAATTAGAGCAACAGAGCATTGAACCAAGCATGGCACCCTTTTGAGAATAGTACCCTGTGTGGTACAGGGTACATGGGACAGGTCACACATACTTCGAATCTGGCCCTTTTGTCAATTTATATCCAGTATCTATCATAATATCTGGTAAAGAAGTACTCAATTAATAGTTATTAAATGTAATATATAAATGGCTTAGTTGAAATATATTGACACATCTTCATGCTAGTATGTGAATAAGTTTTTCAGAATCATCCCAAGGATCATGATTTGAAAAGAATGGAGAGAGACATAAGGAGCAATGAACCAATGAGAAAAGGGAATAAACTAGAGGAAGCCCAAGGCACAAAAATTCACCTTCAAAATTTTGCTTGAGGTCATTTTTCATCCATCATAAAACCTAGAAAAAACCTTCAAAAAGTAAAATAGAAATTTGACTCTTTAGAAAGAAAAAATAACTTCTGAATACATAAAATATTCTAGGCACAGAATGTTTTATATATAATATTTTATTGAACCCTTATGAACATATTTTTTCCTTACCTGTATTTAAGAAAGCTCTAATTCAGAGACGTAAGACAATTTACCTAATTTCTTTTCCTTTAAGTCTCTTTTTAAAATTTCTTTAATTATTTTTTTATTGTTGTTCAAGTACAGTTTTGTCCACTTTCCCCCCACTCCTACCACTGCCCCTCCCATCCTCACCTCCGCCCTCAATCCTACCCCCCTTTGGCTTTGTCTGTGAGTCCTTTATACATGTTTCTGGATTACCCTTCCCCTGCTTCCCCCTCTCTCCCACCTCTTCTGTTTACTGTCAGTTTGTTCTTTATTTTAATGTCTCTGGTTCTATTTAGCTTGCTTGTTTGTTCTGTTTACTAGTTTCCACTTATAGGTGAAATCATGTGGTATTTGTCTTTCACTGTCTGTCTTATTCCACTTAGCATAATGCTCTCCAGTTCCACCCATGCTGTTGTGAGTGCTATGGGCTCCTTCTTTCTTTCTGCTGCATACTTAACTTCAAAACATGAGTTATTTTAAGGTGCTGAATAAAATTTGATACCTAGGATAATACTGTCTTTCTTATGCCTCAGGGGACCCCACTGTGGAGTGTCTTCCTTGAAATTTCTTGGTTTTACTTTGGTACTTGGGACTTGGTGAGGCTGGCAGTGCTCTGGTCCCAGGTTTCCTGATAATCTTCTATGTCCAACTTTGAGTGCAGAGTCAACCAGTTCTGAGAAGTCAAAAACTGATAAAGAGGGTCCACATGATGCCCAAGCCTTCTGACCCAGAAATCTGTTTCCTTGGGATGCAGGCAAAGGAGATTATTTAATAGTATAAAATACAGCCAGATTTTCTATTCACTGTAACATTTTCTATGAATATAAAGAGAAAGGTTTTATCGATTTCATTTTTGACATGGTTGTGCAAGACTTTTAATATGAAATGACTGGTTTAGTGAGAAATTTAGGAGAAAGAAAATTATGGGAAGGAAATCAATAAATAATAATACAATAAGCACTAAAAGAATAGTATATATGCTATCACAAAAGGTAGGAGCTCCTCCTTTCTTTCTGCTGTGTAATGTTCCATTGTGTAAATGTACCACAGTTTTTTGGAACTCCTACTTTTTGTGACAGCATGGATGGAAGTGGAGAATATTATATTGAGCGAAATAAGCCCATGAAGGACAAATACCATATGATCTCACCTATAAGAGAAATCTAATAAACAAAATAAACTAATGAAAAAAATAGAACCACAGGCATGGAAACATGGAAGAGACTAAGAGTGACCAGAGGGGTGGAGGGAGGGGGATAATGGTGGAAAGAAGGGGAAGGAGCTAGACAAAGAGCATGTAGGAATGACCCATGGACATGGACAACAGTGTGGGGGTTGACTGTGGGAATGGGAGGTGGGTTGGGTGGAGGAGGGCAAAGGGGGAAAAATTGGGACAGCTATAATAGAATAATAATAATAAACTATTTAATAAGAACAGTGTTTCCTAAAGTATTGTCTAAAGACTTCCTATTTCTGAAGCACCTGCTTATTTAATATGCAAATTCCCTGGACCCATCCAATGGCCCATCCTTGGCCTTGAACTTGACTGAGACCCCTGCATTGTCAAGGGTTCTCTCTCATCCGCCTTTGTTCGGACTACAGTGTTGTCCCGGTCTACAGTGAACAAAGGTGGCAGAAACGGTGGCCAGGGTCCCTTTACGCTGTACCCTGTCTGCCACAGGCATCTAAAGTAGTCACCTCACTCCCTCTGTAGGCTCAGGGCTGCACGTCTGTTACTATTCTGGAGGTGGCGCCACCTATCTTCTCTGCAAAGCAAACTGACTCTTCTGATCAATGTTCCTATTGCTTATTGATTCTGTGAGGAGAGCTCTCCCGGGTTGATCTTACACTTTATCAAATGAGGGATAGACATCTCTTGTTCAATTAGGACCACTTCTCTTACTCTTCTACAGGATTCCTGCCTAACAGGGTGATCCAGGGATAGGGTCAACCTTAAAAAAGAGACACCACATTGTACATAGGAATCTAGCAAACGCAGAGTTCAAGAGGAAACACAGTTGGAAGATTTTCCCTATATTTATACTACAAAACACTTAATATGTTTGACATGATTAGAAAACCAATTATTATTTATGTATACTGCATACTCTGGGTAAGACTTGCACTGGTGGTCATCACCAATGATGCACAGTAGCAATTTTTGAGAATCATTCCAAGCCAGCACTCACAAGTGGTACTGCAAATAATGATTGTGCTCCAAGATGTTGTGTCATGAACGACGATGTAACCTGTGTTAAGTGGAATTAGGGAACTGAATAACCAAGTAGGTCTATGTTATTTTAAGCCAATGGGTCCTGAAGAACCAGGAATTTTGAGTAACCACAGCATCACTACCTTTTTCTTATGGTAGGAAATATGAAAGTAGCCAGGGATGGTACACTTGACAATAAAGAACACAAAGAAATGGTTCCTCTACCTGAACAGGAAGAGGTGGGGACTGAACATTCTGAAAAGTGCACTTCAAATGCACTGATTGGACAACAAACAAATATGACCACCTCATTTCTATGCATTTATTGTATAAATTACTATCTATCACATGGAACCGTGAATTCTGAATTATATTTTAAATAAAATTATTTATGTTTGCAAAAAGAGGTCTCAAAAATATTTTCCTTGGCTCATGCAAACCCTGATCCAGGTGGTAGAAACCCACACTTCTTATAGTCTTCTCAAGGGAATTGGAAAAGCAATGAATACAGCAAAGGACAAGATAATATGTTTGACTTTTGCATGCCTGAGAAAACGTATTCTCCCATGCAAAAGGAGAAAATCAAGCACAACATTTATTGAAAAATAAAGTAAGATTATTTGTGAGAGAAACTGAATTACTTTTAACCTGCAAACTATGTTTAATATCACAGGAACTCAATCTTAGGCTTAAAAATAGGGGACAGCTCCTATAGATACACCCAACTGTGTATATAATTACAACACAGTTATAGTTGTTGAACTGGTAGTTTTGACCAATGCTCCACAGAATCAAAGTTAAAAGAAAGCAGTTTGTATTTGGAGATTTGTTCCCTGGGTCAAGTGGTATTTGATTATTAGGCCCCAGTGGTTTTTGAGTAGTATTTCAAAAGCCATCATGTTGTGCCTAAGAATTAAATTTATTCTTCCATGACTAGCATGTTGCCCTACACAAGTTTAACACTTTTAAGCCTCACTTGGCTGATTTGCCAAATGCAAATAATAAAGGAGCTAGCAGAGTTCAGTCATTGCACACAACATTGTGCTGGTGCTTAGTAGGCATTAACAGCTTTTATATCTGGACCTTTAAAAAAAAATCATTTTATAATGCTCAGAACCATGCTTCTTAAGTACTCTGAAAACATGTACCTAGAAAAGTTTAGGTGATAAAACGTTTAGTCACATTTTGGATTCTTCCCTCACCCTAGTATCTCAGAGGAATCGGGAGGCTTATATGATGCCTGAAAAAAAAAAAAAAGGTCCAGAATGTATCAAAATCACTTGTGAAAGTTTCATTTTCTATTTCAATGGTGTCTGTTTATTGCTCAGTGCCAAATTCATCCTGGATGCCCATCAGAGAGACAACCAAATTATCCATAGTCCATGCTATCTAAGTTCCTCTGGGATAGGAACTGATCAAATAACACTCTCATCCATCTAACACCAATTCTCTTACCCCTTGAATAGAACTATTTTCCTCCTCAGGAAGATTAGGCTATCCTATTATCCACGATTCAAAACTCCTCCCCTGACACTGCTACTCTTTTCAAAAGAAGATAATGTAAAATTACCTACAAGATTTAAAGTTCAACTTTCCCTCAGAGGTGAAAGGGAGAGGGAAAGTAAGAGTTGCTTAACTTTTCTTGTTTTTCTAAAGTAGAATAAACACAAATTAACACCTATCTTTAAAGAACTGAAAGCCTGGCATATAATTTGCACTTCCATCTTCCCCAACTCCAACACTTATTGAAACACCAAAGCCTGTGGATTTTATCCCCAAAATAAGTCCAAATTCCTCCCTCTTCCCTCCAGTCTCTTTAGTAACACCCAAGGTTAGGGTGCACCAACCCTCACCTGGGTGACTGCCACAGACTGGTATTGGTCTCCTACTCTAGTGCTGATCTGCTCAGATTTTGTCTCCACAGAAGAGTAAAAAATGATTTCTCCAAAATGTGTATTGATACACGTTGACACCCCTGTTTAAAAAATCTTAGCCTCTTGTCCTTCAGATGAGGTTCAAAGCCCTTAACACAGCCTTTCTTAATCAGACTCTATTATTCTGTTCAGTGTTCTTTTTTTTACTCAGTCAAGGATATTCTTTTTTTTTTTGTACATATTATTGATTATGCTATTACAGTTGTCCCATTCTTTTCTCCCTTTTATCCCCTCCACCCTGTACCCCATCCCATCATCCCCACATCTCTTAGTTCATGTTTATGTGTTGTATATATCAGTTCTTTGGCTTCTCAATTTCCTAAACTATTCTTAGCCTCCTTCTGCCTTTTTTTTTTTGGTCAATATTTCCCTACTCAGTCAAGGATCTTCAAATAAATAGAAATATTTTCATTTCTTCAGATAGTAACAGAACTGTTGTACACTTAGATCCTTGAGAAGTTGTTCTCCAAGTCACTGAAACTTCACATACTCTTCTTAGATAATTTAATCCAGTTCTTCAGGCATCAGCTCACCCATGATTTCTTTTGAAACAATGTTCTAAGCAGTATAGTGAAGCGCATGCCATGCCAGTGATCATGTAATACTACATGCTCTCTTCACACTTTATAATTTTGCTTAGTGTCAATCATCTTTATTAGATTATGTTATGAAAGAAGGAATCATTCTCTCTTATTTGTCTAGTCTATTACCTAACATTGTGAATGTTAAATAAATATCCATTAGATAGAAACATTACAGAACAAGTAGTAGAATACTTGATATCCTAATTATGGCCTCACAGGTATCATGAGCAATATAAAATTCGAAGTCTGTTGTAACATGTCCATTTATTTTTCTTGTGCTTTAATATCAGAATTAAACAACCAAAGGCCCTCAAAAAATCATCAGAGTTTTCTGTCAAGAAAATATAAAAAATGGCATCTAAAAAAGACTAGACATTAGGGGTGAACACACAATGTAATATACAGATGAGGTATTATAAAATTGTACATTAGAAACCTACATATTATTCACCAATGCTGCCTCCATATATTTACTTTAAAAATTTTTAAATACACATATTCTCTAGTTCTTAAAGATTTATTTCTTAAGTTAGTTTTTGGATAAGTAAACATTCTAGGGTCCTAGAGCCCTATTGTAGGCAACTGTCTGTGTAGAACTGGCTATAAAAATTAAAACCTATAAGGAGACTAGTTGTATAAACATGATGCCATTGACCAGACAGTAGACTATATCTGGAATGAATATGATATAAGCCGCCAGAGAAACCAAAAAATAAAAAAGTGACTTAAATTTTCAATAGTCAATGCAGTCACTAAGCCTTTGCTTTTGCAATCCCATTCGTTAAGATGTCACCTAAGGTGATTTTTCAACAGTGGAAAATAAATCAAGATTTCCCATATATTGTAAAATTATCTATAAGTGTAAAGAGAATACTTTATCAATTGTCCACCATAACTACGCAGAACTTCACTATAACTGGCCAATTAAGTGAGATATTCAGGTAAATGAAAATTATGGAATTAAATCAATACATATTATAATCTGGGAAGCATTAAAGTAGCAGTGCTTTCCAAAGTTTAATCTGTAAACATCTTATTTCAGAAGCACATGCTTGTAAAATATGCACATTTATGGACCTCATTCCACAACTACTGAAACAGAATCCCTTTAGATAAAAGATCTAAAAATATGTTTTTCTTAGTGTACAACATATTTTAATGTACACTATTTATAGAAAAACACTTGAAACAATTATCTTAGAATAATATGAACAAAAATACTATAAAATTCTATTAACTAAAATAATGATTTGATTCTGGTCTTCACATGTGTATTAACAGAATAAGCAATTCTTATGCCTTTTGAATATGATCTGCAGCAAAACTATACTGAAATATCTTGAAATGTGGAACCAAAAGGTACGAGTTTTAATCAACACTAAGTCACTTTTTTAAATGTGACCTGAAAGTTTTTTCTTAATCTCTGAACCCCAGGAGCCACAAGTATAAAATAAAGGATATAAATTAATCTCACCTGTCATGAGATAATGTACAAGAAATGTATTGATAGTGAAAGGATAGAAAAACCACCTGCTCTGGGTTGGATGGACCTGTGCTTCAGTACTAGGTCTGCCATCTAATAGTTAATACAACCTTGGGCAAACTACACATTTTCCAGTCTATTTAGCCAGAGAATAGATCCAATATTATCTAATTTACAAACCTATCTAAATAATTATACAAGATTATGTTAGTAAAGCTGCTTGGTAAATGTTAGTTATCATCTCTCTGAAAACAGAAAGAACTTCCTTATATTTAGATTTGCACACATGGGATTCAAAGATAGGAAACCAGAGGCTCAGATTCAGTTTACACAAAGGATAAAAGTTTTTCTAATTACATCATATTAAGATTCATTCCAGTGCCCTATTCTCCAAATTTTAAAATCTCAAAAGAAGAAAAGGATTTCTATTTTTTCCCTGATGCACACTTATTTTCAAATTTTTTACAGTGCTTTGCTCTTTGAAAAGCCCAAATCATGCCTTTTTTACAATAGAGTATGCCATTAAAAATAAAACAACAAAAAAAATTCTATAGAATCATCTTAAGCTAAACTGCTTCAGATTCATCTATCTAGAAGGAAACTATATTCTATTGCAAATTATCTAATAAGTAACATGAGTGCAACACCTGTGGGCATAGCTCCGAAGAATAACTATGAACTCTAATTGTTCAAAATCTAAGCAACGGAGAGTTTGGACACAGCACCATCTAGTTACACTTGCCTTTCTTCAAGCAAAAGGTCTTGGTTTGTCCACTATTCAGGTAAAGTTTGAGTAAAACTCAAATCATACAATGAATGAGAAATTTATTGGAGAGCTCTTCAGTAGGTTGCTACTATGCCCATCATTATTAAATGAACCACACAGGAAAAGACCTTGCCTTTTCAAGGTGATCTCTGAGAACCAACAAAGAGTAGTAAATATAAAGTGGTTTATATTTATATTTAAAAGGACTCTGATGTGTCACCTAGAAACTGAGAATATCCAGAGTGGGGACAAATTTCCCTGAGATTAAACAAATATTTTCAATAATGTATACTTATGGCTGTGTGTGTTCTATTCCTTCAATAAAGTCACTTAAAAATAATTACTCAATGTGCACATGTGTATCATTGAGCAAGACAAACTCCCTATTATAGAACTTGTATTCTAGTAGACTCTGTTTTTATGCATTGATAGCTTCTTTAAATAAAATGAATAGTGTGATATCACAGAGAGTAAAAGGGAGAAGAAGGGTAATATCTCAGGAAGATTTTTTTTTAATCAAGACCCATAGAATGTCCAACACCAAGAGTGAACCCTAATATAAACTATGGACTTTAAGTGATTATGATGTGTCGATGTTTGTTTTTCTGTTACAACAAATGCCCCACTCTTGTGGGAGATACTGACAGTGGAGGAGGCCGTGTTTGGGGACAAGCTGGGGTGGGGAGCGGAGCATACCAAGAGACATATGGGAATACACTGTCCTTTCCTCTCAATTTTTCTGTGAACCTAAGCCTATCCTCATCATAAAACTCATTAAAAGTTAAAAAATTACCAAGTTATCACTTGGGGTGAAGTGATCTGACTAAATCGCATACCTAGGAGGTGGTATAGGTGAAACTAGAGCTAAAGGCCTGTGCCTTCTGAGCCACTGCTCTTTCTTCACACACACACACACACACACACACACACACTCACACACACACACACACAATTCATGCCAAAAAAAAAAAACAAAATAAATAAGATGTCCTTTCCTATCATGAGGAAGATCCCCATTCCCTGTTGAACTGTTCAAGATATCTTGAGTAGTAATAGATTATTAACCTAGTACTCTCTTGTCACAGAAACATGAGAAACTCGGGAGCTAGAATTAATTTTTTTCAGTGGGCAAAGGGATTATAGTACAGACAAAAAATTCTATCTAATTTTTTCCTGATCAAAAAAAAAGGACTTTATTTCCCATCCTGCTTTGTAGTTAATGAAATCAAATACCAAGCAATGGAATGTGGAAGGAAGAGAAGTATGCTAACTACTGCCTATGTTTCCTAAAAACCTTTTTGGTGACTGCCTAGTTCATTAGCTGCCATTACACACAATCAACATTTAATCCAGTGGAGGACTCTAAACCCCTAGCGCATTCACAAAGCCACTATATGAAAGATATCTGGGCCTGTATGTCACCATGAGGAAAACTATCCACCAAATCCCTTAATGAACTGTGACATGAATAGGTATTAATGGGTTAAACCATGGAAATCTGGGCTTTTCTTACAATTGCTAACTAACCACACAGGAATTGTGGAATAATCATATGTGTTGCTAACTTCAAATTCAAAGATATTGATATTGATTCTCTGCTGGATGGTTAACAATCCTAGAACACCAAAAGTGGCAAAGGACATTCTTAGCATGGATCATGGTTCAGTACTTCACTGTGCATTCACATAAACACTCAATATATAAAACTGAATAAAATGAAATTTGTTGAATTAAGTATCCAAGAAATTTGCCTAAGAAAATGACCTTGGACAACCATGCATGAGGAAAATGAAAACACAGAATTGGTATTTAGTTTCAATGTGCTCCATTTGACTTTGGATGAATTAGAAACGTCACTGGATTTGGTTGGACTAATACATCTAAGAAGACACTTCTAGCTCTAAAACAAATATGATGGAAATCTAAGGACTCTTTGTTCTGCTCTGAAAATCTCCATAACCTTCATCTCCTTCAATATGTCAACACTTCTAAAAATATTTTGCATTCAAATTTTAAAGTGTTCTAAGCACCTGTTCTTTTAATCCTGTATGTGAGCCAAATCATATGCCATGGACATCATGTTGCCTCTTCAGGTCACGGTTAATTCATTATCATAGTGAATGCAGAAGGCACTGACTTCTTCTCACAGGTTCCTCCTGAGGTTTATGACAGGAGGTATTTTTTAAAATAAATCCCTTAACATCTGCCTAAATTTAGTGCATAGGATCATTATCAAGTCATTATAGCTAATCAACATCTAAGCCTCATTAAAATAATACATTAATGAGATGAAATAAGAGTAAAAGCCCAATAATGTTAAGTGTTCATTTTCTTTGAATAAACTTCCAGCAGCAGAAAAATTTCAGCCTTTTGAAGCATGGCTCTAAAAGAATGAGGCCTGTCAATTGCAAGCCCTGTCAAGCTTTGCATAAGTAGCCTCAACCTTCCACAATAAATGGGTGCACTGAGTCCCAGCTAAAGTATAATTACACAGTATTCACCCAGCTGTTAATGTGTAGAATAAAAGAGTATTAAAGTGTCCATTTTTAGTCAAGAAAATTAATAACTAATAAAAAGTAAATTTTAATTATTTCAGCCTGTAAAAGCATACTCATACATGACCCTTGATGACTTTAATGGAAAGATTATCTAATTCATTTCTGTTCAGTCACTATTTTAAAGGGTTGAATTACTCCAGTTACTGGGATCTATATGTCTTTAGGATTGTGCAATGTTTGTTATACATGAATAGCAGCCTTCAATATCTCAACAACTACAATATGCTAAAATTTTCAGGAGGCACAGAGACTACCTTAACAATGATTAGAGCATGTATTTAAGTTCTCTCTCATAAATGATCTATTTAGAATGACCAATGGACATAAAATGTGCAGAAATAATCACTTTCTCCCATTTCTTCCCAATATTACATACATAATCTGAATTTTTTGGTTCAAAGAGGAAGATCTCTCCCTTACTGCCTTTGCATATGTGGTTTCTGTCCCAGTTCTTTCTCGGGATATTTCTTTAGGCTTCCTATTACACAGCCCTCTTTATGATTATATCTTCTTTCACAAAAACGCAATCTAATCTATATATTGTATGTTTTCTCAGCTCTTCCCCCACAAATGACTGTCATCTATGGTATTTTTCCAGTTACAGAGAGGCTAAGAATAAATTGGACCTTCATCAGATAAGGAAATGCAGATCCTGCTACACACATATGCTGGGAATGATATGTAAGCTACAAGGGTGAGTGGTTTTAATTTTTGACCATATATATAAGGAGATGTTTTACTTACCAGAAATTCTGCAAAAATTGAAACTTTCATTGAAGTTTAAGAATCCTAGAACTATTAAATAATTATTTTAAGCATTTGGTGGATAATGTTTCTAAATTAACTTTATAAGTTCCAATATTGTTATGCAGAGAATACTAGTACAGTGTGTGTACACATATGATGACTGAATAAATGGATGGATAGGTATAAGAAGGCTCAGAATCAAAGATATCGATACTTTTATGAATACAGATTAACATATAATCTCCTAAAACATTCCAGGCATTAGTTGTTTCATCAATTTAATAAGGAAGTAGGAGTAAAAAGCTATAAACTCTCTTAAAATGTTAAATTTTCAAATAATGACCATGATTTTAACTTTGGTTGTTGTTACAGAGGTATTATAAACACAAATTAATGAAATCATTTGCTGCAGGTTAAGCATCATGTACATGTGAGATTCCACAGAAATGCTACATTCTGCAATTCTATGAGCTGGCATCATTGTTCTTGATTATAAGCCAAAGGGTCATTTGTTCTGTATATTTCACTGCCACTGGTTTTATTTACATTTCCAAAATTTTCTCTCTTTCTTAATCTTGCATCACTTTGAGTATACACTGGAACCTCAGTTCTAGAACTTAATTCATCCCAGACGGCTGTACGAGAAGCAATTTATTCGAAAGCCTAATCACAATCATATTCATGCTTTCCCTCCTTTGTCTCCTGAGAGATGTGTGACTGATCATACAACATCAGCATGACAGAGTTGTTGGGCTGAGAACTGAAGTTTTGTTCGAGATGCGAGAAGTTTGAGAACCAAGGTTTGACTGTAATAGGATGGGTGGATGAGAATCTAGACTCCTTGGTCAGAAGTAATCAATTTATCAGAATTATACTGTAAGTAAGAAGAAATAGGCTGAGACTGCAGAGAATAAATACATGAATTCTAGAAGATTTATAAGCATTTAGAATTGGTTTTGAAATAGTAATTTTGTAATAAGGCAGGTTTTTGCCACTTAAAATTGACTCCAAAACTTAGTAACTAAGCAACAGCAAATTATATTTCTTACAAGTGTGAGGATTAGCTAAGAGGTTCTTCTTGTCTAGCTTAGTTCAGCTGGTGCTCTATGGTTCTGGATGGCTTCATTCATGTATTTTGGGCCTCAGACAAAAAGCTTGGTTGATTGGCATGCCTGAGGTCTTTTTCTCTATATAGTCCCTTATCCTATAGCCCAAAATTGTCCACATGGTCATACAATAAAAGACTTCACACCCTAATGTAATAAGTGCTTTTTAAGCCTCTGATTATTTGACATTTATTAATAATTTATTGCTCAAAGCAAGCCATATGACCAACAGCTGATTCAAGGTACAAAGAAGTACATTTCAACTTTTGATAGAAAAAAATTACAAAAAAATTATAGGCATTAAAAATATCTAGCTTAAAATATCACTTGGATACAAATCATTCACATTCCTCTCACATGCAAAATATGCTCTTTTCTTTTCAAGGACCTGAAAAAGTCACTTCCAATTACTACATCAGGGTTGAAATTTAAGATATAATACTCTAAATTGAGTCCAGGTATAGAAAAGTCTCTATTATTACTGTCCTGTATGTGTAGTTCCTCTGACCTAGGGACTGGAACTAAAAAAGGCAATTTAGTGTCATTATTCTCAGATGACATAATACCATACATAGAAAACCCTAAAGAGTCCACCAAAAACTGCTAGAACTGATAAATGGATTCAGTAAAGTAGCAAGATACAAAATTAATATTCAGAAATTGATGGCATTTTATACACCAATAATGAACTATCAGAAAGGGAAATTATGAAAACAAACCCATTAATGATTGCAGGAAAAATAAAAGACACCTAGGATTAAATTTAACCAAGGAAGTAAAAGACCTGTACTCAGAAAATTAAAGGATGCTGAAGAAAGAAATCAAGGAAGATACAAATAAGTGGAAGCATATACCATGTTCATGGATAGGAAAAATTAACATCATTATAATGTCCATATTATCCAAAGCAATCTATAGTTTCAATATAATTCCTATTAAAATACCAATGACATATTTCACAGATCTGGAACAAGTATTCCAAAAGTTTATATGGAAACAAAAAAGACCCTGGATAGTCTCAGTAATCTTGAGAAAGAACAAAGTTGGAGGGATCACACTACCTGACATCAAAGTATACTACAAGGCCATTGTAATAAAAACTGCATAGTACTGGCACAAGAATAGGCATACAGATCAATAAAACAGAACAGAGAACCCAGAGGTATACTCACACCTCTTTGGTCAATTACTATTTGACAAAGGAGGCAAGAACATAGAATGGAGTAAAGATAGTCTCTTTAATAAATGGAGGTGGGAAAAACTGGGCAGATACATGCAAAAAAATAAAAATAAAGTAAGAAGTTATGCCATACTCAAGAATAAACTCTAAGTGGATAAAAAGACTTAAATGTCAGTTGCAAAACCATAAAAATGCTAAAAAATAGGTATTAAAATCTCAGATATCTCTTGTAGTAATGTTTTCTGCCAATACATCTCTTTGGACAAGGTAAATGAAGGAAAAAATAAACAAATGGGACTATATCGAACTGAAAAGCTTCTGCACAACAAAAGAAACCATCGAAATAATGAAAAAGCAGCCAACTGAGTAGGAAAATATATTCACCAATGATACATCTGATAAGGGGCTAATTTCCGAAATACATAAAGAACTTATACAATGCAACACCAAGAAGACAGATGACCCAATTTAAAAAAGGTTGGGGAGGGAAGGATCTGAATAGACATTTCTCCAAAGAGGGCACACAGATGGCCAAAAGACATTTGAAAATATACTAAGCATAATCAATCACCAGAAAGATGCAAATTAAAAGCACAATTACATGTTACCTCACGCCTGTCAGAATGACTATCACCAATAAATCAACAAATAACAAATGCTGGAGAGTGTGTGGAGAAAAGGGAACCCTTCTGCACTGTTGGTGGGAATGCAGATTGGTGCACCACTGTGGAAAACAGTATGGAATTTCCTCAAAAAACTAAAAATGAAACTACCTTTGGACCCAGCAATCCCACTCCTGGGAATATATCTGAAGAAACCCACAACAATAATTCGAAAGAATACATGCACCCCTATGTTCATTGAAGGGTTATTTACAATAGCCAAGATCTGGAAACAACCCAAGTACCCATTAGTAAATGAGTGGATAAAAAAGCTGTGGTACAGTTACACAATGGAATACTATTCAGCCATAAAAAGAAGGAACTTTTACCTTTTGCAAAAGCCTGGATGGACCTGAAGATTATTATGCTAAGTGAAATAAGCCAGTCAGAGAAAAACAAATGCCATATGGTCTCACTTATATGTAGAATCTAATGAGCAAAATAACTTAGCAAAGTAGAAACAGAGACATGGATACATAACAGACTGACAGCTATCATAGGGGAAGAGGATTGGAGGGCTGGGTGAAAGCGAAGCCAAAGGTTATATATGTATAAATCATTGACACAGACAATAGTATTGTGATGGGCAGAGGGAAAAGGGGCAGGGGCTGGGTGCAGGTAGGC
Source organism: Mormoops blainvillei (assembly GCA_004026545.1). NCBI lineage: Eukaryota > Metazoa > Chordata > Mammalia > Chiroptera > Mormoopidae > Mormoops > Mormoops blainvillei. Next base: position 13,991 of record PVJD01011355.1, on the reverse strand, counting down.
AAAGGGTGGGAAAATGGGGATGGAAAAAAGACTTTACTTTGGGTGAAGTTCACAATGCAGTATGCAGATGCTTTGCTGAGCTGTACACTTGAAACCTGTATGGTTTTATTAACCAAGGTCACCCCCAATAAATCCCATTAAAGAGTTAAAAATAACAAAATCCAAAAGGTAAGTTATATGCTATGCACACAATCAGCATCCTATGGCAAGACACTGGCAGATGACAATGATATATATGTTTATTTAATAGGAGAGGAATAACAAGCATATAGCAATCACAGCAATTTGTAATTCCTGAAATCTACCTGGACACATGTTACCAAATTGCTCTGCTGCATAGCAAGAAATATCACTCAGTTAGGTCCCAGCTCTGCTTTCTGGCATTACCCCATCATCCCTTACTCTTCAAGATTCTTGGCTTCACCTTGTACCTTATTCTTTCTTTACTACAAGAAATGTTATATAATTTTCTCTAAGTAGCTTCTTCAATCTGCATCATTTCATAAGATATTTGAAGTCCAGAGACCCTGTCATTTGAGTTATTTCATTGTACAGTGTACTTACACAACACCCTTAACCCTTTCTGGGTTCTCAACCTGTCAGATTCTATTTCATTCCATTAAACAAAAGCAAAGCCTGTAATATTTTTGAGCCAAATGTCTCTGTCTGTCTCTCCCTCTCTTTCCCTCTCTCTCTCTCTCTCTCTGCACTTAGTCAAAGTATTTTGTGGATTAGGTTTCTGTGACTATGGCCTCAAAATATTTAGAAGCCCTTTTGTTTCACTGAAAGGATTTCCTAAGTATCAACTTAAAGGTCTCAAAAATCTTACAGACACCATTGATTTGATCTTTACTTTGAGGCTATGTCATATTCAAAAGGATGAGGAAACCAGCCAAAGATACAAGAGAAACAAGAGGAGACATTTCTCTGATGGACTTTATTTTTTATTTTTTAAACATAAGATTCTTTTCCTTTTTCAAGATTTTATTTATTTATTCTTAGAGTGAGAGGAAGGGAGGGAGAGAGGGAGAGAAACATCAAATGTGTGGTTGTCTCTTGAGTACCCCTTACAGGGGGTCGGGCCTGCAACACAGGTATGTGCTCTGAGTGGGAATCGAACCAGCGACCCTTTGGTTCATAGGCCGGCACTCAATCCACTGAGCCACACCAGCCAGGGAGGATGGAATTTATTAAGAAAAGCTAAGATATTATGGTTACTGAGAAAAGTAATGAATCCAAAACAGAGAAATTCACTATGAGGGAGGATTAATTATGCAGATTACCTAAAATATGCAGTTTTCTCCATTTATATGACCAAAAAGAACAATTTTTATATGTCTTTAATGTTAAGTAGACCTTGGTTTGCATTACAGAATTCTTTAAAATTATTGATCTAGTTTATCATTCATAAAAAATTACCTTGGCAAATAGTAGTAAATACTTTCATCTAGAAGAACTCATTTAAATACAGCAGACTAAGGAATTGTTACAGAGTGTGATTTGAGAACATCGGGAAGACGGAGTTGTACCTCCTCTGCATGCACCCCAATTCATGTATTCTCATTCTTATTAAATAATTGTTTTACCAAGTATCCAAGTTATCCATTTAAATTAACATAATAAAATATCATAGTTGGATGAGTGGTGATCTGGCAAGGAGAATATTTCTTTATAATTATTTATAAAATACAATTTAATCCTTGTGTCCCAAACTGTAGAAGCATAGGTATCACCTGACTACATGTAAGAAAGACAACATCAGGCCCAAACTCTTACCAATTGAGTCAGATGTGCATTTTAACAATATTTCGGGTGATTTTATGCATATTAATATAAAATTCAACAGACACTGCCCTGGACGCTGAAAATGGTAACACAAGGCAACTAATATGTTAACGCCTTCTGCAAAGGAGTTCATTGTTGAGAGGAGATAATATACAAGTAAGCCAATAGTTATTTTATTGTGTGATTATTGAAGGGTCAATATGAGTTCCTTTCTTGAACCCAGGTTTTGATGGAAGTAAAGTGAGAGAAAGGAAATAGGGAAACTCCTACTTGAAATGCCATTCAGGCTGGCACAATGCTTATTAACTAGAGGCAGAGAGAGTAATAAAAAGAAAAAATATAGAAATAGGTATGTGGATAGAGAAAGAGGCAGAAAGCTGCAAAATTAGCCAGCTATTTCCATTAACAAGTGAAGAGGGAGGTTCGATTTTTAAGGGTGTATTCATGGATGAAAAATCCCAACAAATCAATGATACGAGTTTACTGAGGTCCTCCAGCTGACCTGGAGATATATGAAGAAAAAACATGCTTATTTTTTTGAAATCCATTGAGATTTATGATTGTGTCTTATATAGCAACTGCTGATAGATAAAGCACACAGGTGGAGACAATACTAAGAACCTGATACAAAAAGATGACATTCCCAAGTTTACTTAACCAAACAAGAAAATCATAAAGTGACCAGAAAAGAATACGGAATGCACTCTCACAGAGACTATTGACTCTACCTACTCAGCAATAATCGAGAATTCTTAGATCTTCATGGAGAAAAAAATGGGGACCCATTTCAGAACCCAGAATATATTTTGTATTTCATTGTATGGGCACATACATAATGAATTGTACTTATTTCTTTGTTCACATGGGAGGTTCATCCACTCTTGGTACACCCACTGGTTATCTTTATAAAACCCTAATTTAGGAACTTCAACTTTTATTTATAAGCTATACATTGAATGAGCCCTTCCTTGATATTAAAAGTAAGATTCTGATATATAGAGAAAAATCATACATCTATCAAGCATGAAAGATAGGAATTTAATCAGGATTATCTCATTTTATATGAGCTCTGAATTTTCTGAAGAATTTTCTCTCAATTGTGTCTGAACCTAACACCACTCAGGGTAGTGTTACACATAATCACAATTCCAAAATGGTTGTTTATCATTTACAAGAATCATGTTCACCATGATTTTCAGGCATGTCTGTCAACATTACACATCTCTTCCTGGAGCTTCTTTTTATCTCTCTATATGTCCCCCATCAGCAGGTACAGGCAATAAAAGTATATGCTTGAAATGTATAATTCAGTATACCATCTACCAACATTGATGCTCTAGGGAAGAAAAACGTAGAATATTTTAAAAACTAGGTTTGTCTGTTGCCTGAGAAGTGTTTTTTCTTGCTGTACAAATTCTTTTAATCACTGGCCATGTGCCAGAACTGATTTCTGTAGCTGATAATCGGAGTTTGAAACACAGTGTTTATCTATGCAGTGTGTGAATGCATTTATATAAACTAGATATCCTTTATTTTCCTGTTTGCCCTAGCACAGATTTTAGAATAAGAAAATCCAGCTTGACTCTTATGTTAGAAGTCTTATTTTATGTGAGAATGAAAACATCAGCATTTCTCTCCTTTTTTAATAATAAACTCAAAATAATATATGAAAACTATGCATTAATTCATCCCATAAGAAAAAAAACATACATAGTAATGGAGAACTACTCATGGTTCATTCTGTGTTTCTGGGATTCAGTTTTTCATCTTTATAACAGAAACTACAGTTTTTATTTTAAAGGATTATTCTAAAAATTAAATGAAATAACATAAAAAGGTGGAGCTCAATGTTTTTTCTTAACCCATGCATAGAAAAAAATGTTGGTTCCTTTCACTTCTCCTTGCTTGGTTAAGCAAGGAGGCATTTAAGAAGTAGAAGGAAGTTGAAAGAGGATCTAATATTCTTTTTGCTGTTATAGACATGGTGTCCCATGTTCCATCCACTCAGGGGATCCAAGTTCCATCTGTTCATTTAAAGATTCTATGTGCTACATATCACCGTAGGTACCAAGGATACAACATTTAGAACAAGGGGGAAGCAATTCTTTCTCTTAGTGTTGGAGAAGTTTTCCTATAACCCTTACTGTGTTGATCTACTCAGTGTGATATACATCCTTACACAGGCCCCATCAAGCATGCCAGGCACACATTTCCTGCTAAAACTAAATTCTGTCCCACTCATCAATGTAGTTAATAGAGATAATAATGCTACCGTCAGATTTCTCAAGTCACTTATTTTTATATCTGCATGCTCCCTACTATTGCATTACAGCTTCAGTGATGATGATGATGATGATGATGATGATGCTGATGCTGATAAAGTTGAAATGAATACAATGGAATTTGAAACAATCTCAGGCAGATTATTTCAAATGTGTCACTCTTCTTTCAATTCCTTCCTGATATGTTCAAGGAAAAATGGTTTTGAGTGACCACATATCTCCACAATGACTTTCATCTGGCAATTATTGACTCAAAATATCTCTGTTAAATATGCCAGTCTTCAGACCTGTGATTTATGGTTGCTAATAATGACACTGATATGGAAATTAGGGAATATATTTTCTCTTTTCCGAAATATATGTGTTTTGAGAATTTTTGAGATTTGGCATTAAAAAAACAATGACCTATGCATAAATTCCCATTTTGAATATTAGAGGAAAAAGTTATATGTCTCAGAAAAAGAAATAAAGAATGCAATACTAACCTTACCTCAAACAACATATAACTAAGAAAGATCATAGTTGGATCAGAAAAGAAATGGTTTTGGTGGGAAGAAAAAAGAATTTATTATCATTTTGAGGCTACATCCCTTGGGATGCTTTTGGCCACATAGCAAATAGTACTGTTGGTGTTCCACATGATACACACATGTGCAACTGGACAAGTTGCAGCTTATCCTTTCAAGGTCTCCAGAGTACTATCCTTGTGCTGCAGGTGATTTCTTGCTTGAAGGTGCTTGGAAGAAAAAGCCTTTCAACCCACCTTAACACCAGAGCCAATGATCAAATGGACTAAAAAAACAAAACAAAAAGCCCTTCTTTCTCTCCTCTAGTAAAACAACATACAAACGAAAACCTCTGCTGTGCAATGTATGTTGCAGATCTCACAGATTTTGCTACTTCGCCTTCCCTGTCTTACCTCCCTTACCTCCTTAATAATTTCTACTGAGAACACTCCCTAAAAAATTACTTGCATAAGAAAACCCTCTCAGAGTCTACTATTAGAGACCCAGTCTGGGAGTCTTTGATACTAAGAGGTAGACTTTGAGGAGCAGAATATGGAATTGGATCACTCCCTGGCAAAATGGCAAATAGGCCCCATTGTTGGAAGCAGGGAAAGTATCGATAAATTCTGGCAGCTTCTAGAATTGTCATTATCGAGATTTTCACCTCAGGTGAACCGTAATGGAATACTAATAGAAAAGAGGTTGTGGTTTATGAAATATAAATGGCTTTAAAGGTTCAGAAAACATTGATGACATTACTGATTCATTAAGATGATTAAATCATAGGCTAAGGTAAAATATGTATCAATTTTGGTCAAAAATCCCACAGGATAGAGAAAAGGGCCATGAAGAATTACCCCAAGGCCTTGTGACCTACCCAAGGAACTTCCAACATTTTTTTTGGCAGGATTTTAAGATTGTTCTGAACCAGTGACTCTTGTGTTTCCCCTTTTTGAGCACCTTCTCTGCCAGTATAGGTGGGTGAGGGACAGGTAATTTCTCTAGTTTCATACCTTCCATAAAACTGACTCCTGATGCTACATTTCTGATCACAATTAACACCACACAGTATATTCCATTCTACAAACCTTGGAGTAATCGTAGACTTCTGAAACATTATTATGACTCACTTCTAATTGAATACTACATCATGTTGAGTTTGCCACAAATGTATCTCTCAGGATCATTCTGTTCTGTAAGGCTAACATCTTACCATAACCATGACACCTATGACGTTAAGTTGTAGAGTGAAACACAATTTATTTGGGTGGTAATTGTCTTGTCTGTTTTTGTACTGTTCATCTTATCAACATTTCTTTGTGCTCTATTTCTGTTTGCCCCTTGGAGATACACTTTCAGTTTTTCTGGTGCCAGAGTTCCTAGGTGTTTCTTCTAGTAATTTCTCTTCCTGTAACAGGAATATCTTGCAGAGTCATTTCGTCAGTCAAGACAGATAAGGCTACATGGAGGTAACAAACAAATTCACAACTTCAGAGGCTTATGGTAACAAAATTTAATCTCTCATTCCTGCTATCTGTCAAAGATGAACCATTGTAGTCATTCAAGAACTTCAGTTGACAGGAGACTAATTTTAACCTTTGCTTCCGAGATCACTGTAAAAACAGGAAGGGTGTGCCACAAAGAACACACCATCTTTAAGGTTCCACTCTGAAGCTATACACGGCATGCCTACTTATGGTTTCTTGGCTAAAGTGTGTCACATGACTGGGTCTAATTTAAATGAGTCAGAAAAGCAGCAATTCTGTGTTCTAGGAAAGTAATTAAATTACTTGTGAATGACTGACAATCACAGTAATTAAGAGGTAGGCTCAAATATAAAAATGTGGTTTCAAAAGAGCTACAGTTCCTAGTTTTGTAATCTTAAGGATATTACCGAAAATTCCCATGACTTAATTTGTTAATCTGAAAAAAGGGGGTAAATGAGAATGTTTATCTAAAAGGTAATTGTAAGAATTGAGATATGTAACAATATACAGTATCTCACTTAAAATGTGCTTAATAGTTGTTAGCTGTTCCTGCTATTAATGTATTTCTGCACCATAGCCATTGAATAATTATATAACTTAACTTGCAATCTACCACCGAATCTAACACCAAAGAGGAGAATTAGGTCTTAATTAAAAAATATCTTGTAATATTTCCTAAAGTATAACATACCACTTTTCTAATAAACTCAGGTATGATAATTTTGTTCTTCAATAAAACGTCAGTAGAAAATTAAAGACATTCATCTTATAATCTGGTCATTGGTTCTTCTAATTATAGTAAGATTTTAAGGAAGGTAAAAAAATTCAAGAATGTTTTTTGTTTTAATCAGAGCCCAAGTTTGCACTTGCATAGATAATATATATCCTTTGTCTTTTGAAAGAATATTTCCTAGGGAAGAAAGTGCTGAAAGAAATATTACCATTTAAAACTCAAATTAATTTTTACTTCCATTATAATATTTAAATTTTTCGCAATTAAATCTTATATTTGATAAGAAAGTATAAAATACAATACATTTTCATCCAAAGTAAGCACAGATGCTGTCGATATTGTCAATTTGAGACCAAGAGCAGGGGGCCTTGGCAAGACTCTTTCCTGATTAAATATTGCTCTCTTCTGAGAACTAGAATAAAATGCCCCGTCAGAGGTCTGAGCCCACTGTCAATGGCTATGTCTCCATTCTAATGGCACGAGTGCTGTCTGCATTTCTACAAATAGCTTTAGATCTCACCAAAACATCAGATCTTTTCCTCCAACAGTTTCAGGGCAAAATGGGAATAAAGAATGAAGTTACTTGAGTAGGTTGAATGTCTGGTACATAATGTTTTTGAACTATAAGTCTTACTTTTAATTAGATTAAGAGACAGAATCTGAAGTTCATGTTTATTATAGATAAACAAAAACAGAAAAATAATTTATGTAAACATAGCCAGACAAGTAACTCTAAGTCAACTTATGCTCTAATTCTTTGCAGCTGGTCATCAATAAACCTAATCAAATGAGGGTTTGTTTACCACCCTTTATGGCTTCCTGATTATCTACAAAATATGGTCCAAATCCTGGGCACTAATATACTCTAAAGAACTTAAAAATTTTTTATTTTCTAAAATTTCTCAGCCCCATCCCCCACTACTATTAAACTGAAGCTCCTGGCTCACACTATACATGCGTGTTCCGCACCAGAATAGTCATCACAGAGTACATCTCAATGAATGAACAAAGGAAGTAAATATCTCAATGGACATAGATGAAGTGCAGACATGGTTGACAAATGAGTTCGAAGGTGGACAGTATAAGGCTGAGAATTTATGTTTTAAAAGATTTAAAGATTCTTTTAATGGTGGGATATGACATAACGACACTTGGATAGATGAAAGGCAGAACTCTTTGTTACTTATAGCTCCAAACGAGAGAATGCTTCCAGAAAGGCAACCATACCTGAGGACAGGGGGACAGCATCGGGAAGCTGTAGCAGGTAGCTTATGCATGACAAATGCAGTAGGACTAGATAAATTATACATGCTCCATGTGAACTGGCTAATTTGAATAATTACCAGGCACCAGGGACATAGGAACTGTCCCTAGTTGTCCGGCACCTAGCCCTGGGACAACTAGGACTGGTGCACAGTGTTCCCTGGTTGTGAATATCCCAATATCCCTAGCCCTGATAAGGAAAGTATTGGAATGTGGATTTAATCAACTGCTCAAGAAAAGGAATTAACCAGATTCTAACTAGGCCCTCAAAACTAGGAAAAAACAGCATTAAAAATTTCTCTTACCATTAAATACCTCATCCATACTAACAAAAAATTCCACCCTTTCCTTAGTGAGCAATGAGTTGAATTAAAACTAGAGCCATGCTATGTTTCTTATCCTTGTATATGATGCATAATTTGATATACATTTTACATACACATCTTTACAATCAAGTTTGGCATTGCTTCTTTACTTCAAACCCCAATGCTCTTAAAAATTTATTCCTAAAACTATTATAATTCATTCTTTGTAGGTATTCAGTAAAGCTTCATTTGGTTATTTTTTAAGTCCTAAGAAAGAATCCCTCTGGACATGATTAATGATATGCTCCTGAAAAAGGTTAATAACCCCAAATGAAAATTACAGTCTGAATCTTTTTGCCAACGTGGCATGTCAGTAACCTAATCTGGTTTTGTTATTTACCAAAAGAAAATAATAATAGCTAACAATGTCTAGATGTAAGGGTTTTATTGTGTTCTTTTGCATACTAATGTTATTTTCATTGGAATATTTATATATTTCCCCTTAATAAATTCTGTGACAAAAAGGAAAAATGAAGAAATAAGTTCCTGTACTTTGTAGATAGGACTAGGTAGATTATAAAAAGCTAAGCATCATATGTAACTTTTTAAAGTATAAAATGGAAAATCAAGAGAGAAAATATAAATACCTGGATAGGTGGGTATTCATTAATCGTGGCATGTAGAACCAATTTGTCCAATTCTTAAAATGAAATGATGGTTATTGGTTTGTGGTTACAAAGGTAAGGAGGTTAGAAGTCTCCACTTCATCGTACCAACAGATATAAAGCTAAACAGACTGAAAAATCAACAACTCCTCCTGGATCCATAAGAGAGGGGAGAACACAGGCTGAATTGCTGCTTCCAGGATCAACCGGGGAAGGCAGGTAAATACAGGGAAATCTCACCGCAGCTGAGACTCACGGGCAGAGGCTGTCTCAGGAACAAGTGCCGGAGGAGCAACACCTGAACTGTCACTGACAAATTACTGGGGACGAAGTGCCAAGAACTCTGAGAACAGGACTCCAGAGGGATGGGGTCATAGGATGACTCCCCTATTTTTTGAGATTTACCTCCAGGGGTTCAACCAGATTCCCACAGTATATGACAGAGAAAAATCTCCTCCAGCCTCCAGCAGGAAGTGGGACAAAGGAATCATTTTGAAATACACCAAAGAACTGTGTTCTTCTTAACAAGGTTTTCCCTCAGGACAAACTAATCACTACTTAACCAGAGTCTAACCTACTGGGGTATCATCAGAGCTTAACTGAGCTGGGAAGAGAAATGCCCAACTCCAGTCTACTGTAGCCACCATGTCCACATAGCACAGGAAGGAACAGCAGAGAAACACTTGTGAATTTCATAGTCTGGAGACATTTTTATCTTGATAGCTAGACAGGATGGCTGGGACCTAATTATAAGAATATAAAATGTTTCCTCTCTCTCCGCACCTCACCACCACATTATTAAAGGACCATTTACAGCAATTCCTTTAACCCAGCACACCATGTCCGGCTATCAAGGAAAAAATTACAAGACATACCAAAAGAAAAAAATAAAATTGAGAAGACAGAGCAAGGATTACAATTAGAAAAGAATGGTGGAGTGATCAGATAGGAATTCAAAACAACTGTGACAAATATACTAAAGACTCTAATGGATTACGAAGATAACATAAAAGGGTGATGTAAACAGAGAGATAAAAGAAGAAAGTACCAAAAAGAAATCCTAGAGATAAAAAACAGCATATCAGAAATGAAAAATGTTTTTGTTAGGCTGGACATCGCTGAGGAAAGAATCTCTGAGGTTTATATCAATAGAATCCTTGAAAAGAAATAGAAGACGACAAACGAACAAACAAAAAACACAAAAAAGACAAACTATCCAAGGACTGCAGAACAAATATGAAAAGTGCAACATATGTGCAATGGGAATCCAGAAGAAGAAAAAATAGAGAGAAAGGAACAGAAGAAATATTTGAAACAAAATGATTGAGAATTCCCCAAATTAACATCAGACACAACCACAATTCAGAGAAGGTCCCCCTCACTCTGAGTTCTGGCTCCTGCAGTCTCCCACTGACACCAATTGCATCTCTACCGCAGGACAATAAGAGAACAGGGAGAAGAAAGAGAAAAATGGAGTGAGAGTTCAGCCTCCCCCTGAGCATTAGGTATCTCCTGTTCACTCATTGAGCCCGAAATTAAGTCTCTTGAACACCCCCTGTGCTCTGGTATTTACTCTCAGGGTTCCAATGCATTGAACTTTGACTGGGGAACACTGCAGGGGAAACAAGTGGCAAACTCACTGGTGATATGGTGGTGTTAGGAATGCATGTCTTCCCTTATTTAACTGCTACTATTTACTTTGCAAAGTTTTTTTCAGATAGTCACTACATGTATTTTTTTTTTTTTTAGGATTATAGACATATTAAATGGGAGGGACAGGGTACCTTGTGTTTACAAAATCTTACCAGAAACTCTAAACCTAGACCATTTCCACTGAATGTAATAAGAAATATGCTCAGATTTAAGTTGACCATTTTATTATTTACTACCCGGTTTTCTAGTCAGTTTCTTATTCATCTGCTACTTCTTTCCTGCATTCTTTTGGATTATGTAAATGTATTTTAGCATTCCATTTAAATTTATCTGTTGGCTTTTTTATCTTTTATTCTGTATATCATTTTGTATTATAGTGCTTGCTCTAAGGATTGAAACATACATATCTAAGTCCTCACAGTGTACTTAGGGTTAATATTTTACCATTCTAAGTAAAATAGAGAAACTTTACAAATGTATAGATGTATATTTCTTCCCAAATAATGGTATATTGTCATATATATATTATATATCCATTTATTAAAACCCCAGAAGAACAATGTTTTATTTCTTCTTCTTTTTTTAATATGCTTAAGCTTGACATAGGAAAAAGTGCTTAGATTTTGCATGAATATACCCAACTTACAATCCTTCACTGAAGTTATTTATTCATCTTAATATGTCAGAGCCAAGAAACAGTTCAGAAATAATGATATCTTGGTCACTCAGTTTTTAGATGAGGGCAGTGAGGTTCAGAAAGAAGGAAAAAAAAATCTTTTTGACAAGAAAAACTACTAAAAGTAAAAGGGCTGGGCCTCGTATTCTGATACTAGGTATTCTGAGTCTGAGTTCAATAATTTTCTTGTGACATGTCAAGGCTTTTCTAAGAATGGGTGAGAATTCTGAGACCATCTAGAACAGTGTGCCCTGCCAAGACATTTCTGTTGATGTCATTACTCGGTCTCTCCACAAAGTCGCGTAATATAAAGAAAGCTAGTAAAATTCCTTAGTTTTTCTAAAAAATAAGGAGAAAAGGCCACAATACTTATTTGTTATTTTACTAAAATTAAGATATCGAAGTCTTTAAAATGCCTCACTTATTTCTGAAAGATCATCTTATCTATATCAGTTACAGCCTTACATTTTATAAAAACGTTGGCTGTACTGAGTTGCATTAGCTGAAGAATAATAACACTCGCCAAGAAATGACCACGAAGCTCTTCACTGGAAGGAACATAATCATCCTTAGAAACACTGATCATAATCATAAACACCATGTGTTCACCTAAAACACTAATTAAGTGAATCATCTACTCTTACAATTAAGGTTTATCATCTCGTTTACCACAGGAAGGTAGTGTGGATAGTAGAAGACCCTTGCTTTGGATAAATTTGATTTTGAATCCCAGAGCTATTCATAAACTTTGTGACCTTGGGCAAGCTACCTAACTCATTGAGGCTTACTTTTCTTATGTGTTAACTGAGATGACCTATCTTCTAAACTCAGATGAGATAGCCTATAAAAATCCTTGAACAAAAAGCTCTTGTGTCAGTCTCTGTAGCATATCTGTCAATCATATTAGAGAGTATGTTATCATATAATATGGCTATATAATGGGTACACATTAAAAGACATTGCATTATTAATTATGACATACTCTGAAGTAAACAACTTCTTTCTATAACCATTCCCTGTATCTGCCCGTGATCTCCTTCCTTTCACATTTCAACTTTGATAGGCTCTTATTTCGGTCTTTTCTAAAGTCAAGATACCCTGGGGAGATTAAATGTAGATTCACAGACTTCCATGTACCTTTAACATCACCTTATCAGTCGAAGAATTTTCATTATTAGAAAAGCTACTGTTTGTTAATAATCATTCTTTAGAAAGAACACACAGATATGTTGATATTTAATTAAGCGGAACAAATAAAAGACAGATTTGCAATGAAGATGAATTAGCAATTTATCTATTAATTTACAGAAAGAACTTTTGCAAAAGGGTCCTTTTAATTGTGAGTATATTTTATTAACTGACCTAGACAGTCAACTGAATGTGGTAAAGGAAAGCAGGAATATGAAGATTGTACTGCGTCACTTTGTATATGAACCCACCCCCTCACTGCGGTGGGATACAGACAAGGGTCACTTAGCGTTATGTGATTTGTCAGCTAGAGTCCTGTAAAGAATGTGCGTATGACCTTGGACAAGTCCCGTGCTCTTTCTGAGCTCATGTGAGCCAGTGAACTCGCTCATGATTAGCACATGCCGAGCTCTCCTTCTTAATAATTTTTGTCTGCTTATTTCACTGGGTTATCATTAAGAGCAACTAATATCCTCACAATAATAAAAATGCTCACAAACTATATAGGAACATCACAAGAACTGAATTCTCAGGGCAAAGTGCCACACCAAAATTAGAAGAGAAAAACGTAGTCAGAGAAACGCAGCATTAGACATGTGCTTACCTAGAGATGAAGCAGCTAGAGTCATAAACTGTCAGGGAGAAAAGTACTCACTTTAAATGCTGACCAGAACTTTATAACAAAGACATTCTCCAAGGGAAAGAACTTTGTAAAAATGTGATTCCAAAACTTTATTCTAGCGAGAAAAATAAAGGGGGAATTTTCCCCATTCCAGCCCCGATACTCTTTTTGTCTCACGTAAGAGAAAAAACAAAATAAACAAGAGAGAACAATTTTTTTAAAAATAAATAAATTGGATCCAAAGAAGTTAGGAGGAAGTGAAAAAGGCAAACCACCACAGAAGGCACAGAAACACTTGTGAAAGCCAAGGTCCCATGATGCAGATCAACTAAAAAAAACATTACAGAATGTTCCCCTCTCCACCTGCCCCACCACCACTGCACCAACAAGCCTAAAATTTAATAACAGTAGATTACAACTGAAAGAGTTGCAAGAGACTGACTCTTTCTGAGGAGTTGCAAGTCCCAAAGCCTAACTAAAGGAATTTGAAGACTCCAGTCCTGTAGGTACAACAAAAGTTAACACAGATCGATTCCAAGCAAGATTTACACTAAGGTTTTTTTAGCTTAGTTCCTCTCATCCAATTTAACATATCTGTCTGTCAACAAAAAATTACAAAGCATGTGAAAAGGACAGAAAAACACACAGAATAAACAAAGTATGCATCAGGAGCAGACTCAGATATGACAGATGTTGGGATTATCAAAGAATTTAAAATAACTATGATGTAATTGATTAATGGTTTTAATGGAAAGAGTAGACAGTGTGATAAAACTGTCTACTGTGGGTAATAGCAGAAAGATGGAAATTCTAAGGAAGGGTCAAA